>APFE030855197.1:0-12071 GCA_000404065.3 Pinus taeda | reverse complement strand
AGGGCAATTTTACATTTGTTTTTAGCTTCGGGGGCACTGCCCTCGAAACCCCCACTGGGGGACCACTGGCCCCCGGACCCCCCAGCCGGGGGGGATCGGCCCCCCTGAACCCCTACAGAGGGGACAAGTCCCCCCCGCACGCCCCCTCGTGGAGGGGTGTGCAAACTTCCTGGGGTATACATTCGACTGAAACAAAGACCTCTAAATAATCATGCTCCACACCCAACAATATATGGTGTCCTAATATCATTGCATAAGTGAAAGAAAGTTTTTAAATTATGAAAATTCTTACAATATTGATTCACCCCCTCTCTAAGTGTTGTCCTTGTTTCTAGCAATTGGTATCAAGGCCTGGTCACTTCAGATCAATTTAATAATTGGAAGAAAGATCAAGGACCATGGAAAAATAAGAAGGGGGATTTACTAATAGAGCACCTATGTTCAATGGAACAAACTATTTGTTTTGGAAAGTGTTGATGGCTAAAAATGATCTCATCAACATCAGGGAACACCATATATCCAGAGTCCCAAATCAGACGCTTATCCATCTTAATGATGACTTCGACTGGTTCTATTGGGTCTCATTACCCCCTAACTCTCCTCCCTAAATTGTGATTTTTCTAATTAATTATCAACAAGAAGAGGAAACCAAACCTACTCTCTTGCTACATGCTTGCAAGAAAACAATTCTTAGTCTGAATTGAAGGCTCAACCAAGCCACACCTAAGGTTGCTCCTCTATAAGGTGACTTCTAAGAATGAAATTAATTAATCTAACCATGAATATAAATCTAAATGCAATGTAGACAAGTAAAAAAAACTAACCTAACTAGATATCCAGGAGATAACTCCCAAAGACCAAGTGCAAGAATTTAAACAAATTGGGGATTTTACACACTTTTAATGATGAATTCCCAACGGTTGAAGAATTTCTAACAATTCATATTATGAATTCCATGCATGTTTTGTTTCAAGATTTAAAACAATGAATGATTGACCACTAAAATTAGGAAATAGTTCACTTAATTTCAGTGACAATTAAATTGAGTTTAGATATCAAATTTCTAAGTAAAAAGTTATTCAAAAGATTGATTCAAGCATGTGAGAAAAGCAAATATCAACAACAGATCCATGACACTAGTAGATCAGACATCTGTTCCAGAAGACAACCATGTTCATATTTAACAAAAGTGCATAATATGAAGTAATTTACAAAGATCTACCATCATAAAGATGAAATTTTCATTACAAATAAAATTATTTAAATAAAAAATGACTAATCTAGTCTATTTACTTTATGTGTGTCCAAAAATATCCTCAAAATGATCAACTCTGCTAGCAAGAAGAAGAATAACAAAAGTGCAAGCTCTGTCTCACTAACAAATATTGAATTTTGAAAAGAAAACTCCCAATATCTTCAGATCTGAGTTTTCCTTCCTATCTACAACTTAAATCCCTTTACAGAAGTGCCTACAGTCTCTAAGTTGCAGAGAAGAGGAACTATTTCCTCATTCCCAAAACTAATATTTATAATTTACAAAAAGAATCTAGAAATGGAGAGTTGTTGGAGGAAGTTTAGATCCATAAAATTTGGGGCTGCAATTCCTCCTTTTCTCCTTTGCTGGATCAATTTTATTTCTCCAAGATTTTTTAACTACATATTTTCCAACATATCTCCTGCAAAACCAATCAAAATTCAAAATCAAAACCAATTGATTTACTTATTAAAATCAAAATAACCAAAATTGGGAAAACACACTCTCAAACTAAAATGTAATTAAATAAATACATTAAAAGATAATTATGCTTCCCGTTGATATCTGTCAAGACTTCATTGGCTTAAGAAGACACTCTCAAATGATTTTGCAAAAACATCAACCTGCAAAAAATGAAACTCTAAAAACAAAACACAGAGAATTGATTTCTTGTTGCAAATTCATAGCCTCCACTTTTGCTAAATTTTAGGTATATTAAATATTCATATTTAATTGATTTAATTCCTCCAAATTGTTCTCCATGACTTTATATTTCCAACGAGCCATCCTAGGCCTCATTTGACCAAATAGAATTCAAAATAGAGCTTTCCAAACTCTGAATTTCCAAATTGTCAAAACGGTGGAAATTTGATAAAAGTAGACATTTTATTTTATTTTATTTTTTATTTTTTAACCTTTTGTTAATTTTTAATAGATTAAAAATATAATAATAGAACTATAAATTAAAAATATAAAATAAAATTTAATTAAATAATAAATAGAATAAATAAAAGAATCTTAAAAAAACAAAACTTAGTATTAGGAAAATCAAAGACGATGAAGTTAAAACAAAGCATGTATGATATAGAGGGTCATAAATGTTTGAGAAGAGAGGATGGATGGGAGGTATAAGGGTGTTAATCTAGAGGGGTAGGTGGAGGACCATACATGGAGTGTGGGCTCTTCACCACTCCTATCTTTTCAATCCTCAACCTGGCCTTCACAACTTATGACTTCTTGTTATGTAATTTTGGTCTCTCCACCCTGAGAGAACTTGAAATGCATCATGTGAAACCTTTGGGTGAGGGTTTCGGGATGAGGTCATAAAAATTGATTGATTTATTTTTTAATATTTTTTTAATATTTTGTTAGTATATACAAAATGCATAGGTTTTATTACATAGTGTATATATACATAATTCTATGTCGGGTGTTTTGTAAGTGAGTTAAATAAAAAAAATAAATAAATTAGTAATTATTAATAATTAAATTTAAAATTAATTAACCAAATAATTAAAATATTCAATAAATAATTTACATTAGAATTAAATTTAAAAAATAAAGTAATATACATTTTGTACATATTGAAGCCCACGCAGTGAAAATCACTCAAATTTTGAACAAACGCCATTTTCAAACCGTAAGTCCAATCTCAGCAAAATTAGAGTTGATGGCAAACTATCAATAAATGACATGCAATAAAGTGATCAAAGTAGAAAATAGAGAACAATGAATATCCCTCCAAAATTAAAAAATCAAAGCATAAAAAGAGTGATATGACCAAAATTTGCATAGAGGGTCCCCATTATTATATGAGGATAAAATATAAAACTAGGAGGTTGCTCTTTTGCCACAACAATTATGACACACGGGGAAGAAGTAGTTATCTCTGGTTAACAGATAATGAGTACAAATTTACCAAAAGGTTGAAATGATGAATTCTATCAAGCCTTCAAACAATAAAGCATTTCCCATGGGTCCCAAATTAATAAGCAATATAAGTTCCAAAAAGTTAAGTACTTGAAACAAACTGAGTCTAAAACCATGAATCCATGTTTCTAGGAAGATATTTAATTTTAAATATATGTTATGTGAGTGATAGAAGAGGTTCAGATAGGAAGTTTTAAAGAAAGTATACATCTATCGATATAAATCATCTCCTTTACCAGGCATCAGTTTGCTGCCAGGAAACTTCCACAACCCTGACGAATTTGTCTTAGTGCCACACTAGCATACCCCACTATCAGTGAGCCTATTCAGTACTCTGATGGGTTTACTTGTGTTTATCACACATACGTGCTTCCAACCCTCTTTTACTACGCTTTTGATAAACTTTATTTTGAGAATTGCTTTCAGAAATTGGATGAAGAGAACGGGGTGGTACGAGAGATTTTAAAGGTAATGGATATAATACTTATAAAGTTTTGACTCTCTCATTTTTCCCCACAACTATCAGTCTAGAGGCTTTTAATGTGAAGTGGGGGAATGGGTAAAATTCATTGAGTTAGAGTCAAGCTAGTTCTTTCCTTAGACACATGAACTCTATCTACTAGACTTAAAATAGTTATGATTGAAGTCATTTTAATAACATGAGAAAATATCTCATCAAATTCTATACCCTTTTTCTGCGCAAACCCCTTCACCACAAGTCTAGATTTATACTTTTTTATACCTCCATCTTATTCTTTCAACTTGTAAACCCATTTATTCTGCAATGTTGTTTTACCTGCAAGCAACCTGACTAAGTCCCAAGTCTGGTTATGTACTAAGGAGTCCATCTCTTCTTTCATGGCTTTCTCCCACTTCTTCCTGGTTTCTACCTGCATTGATTCTTTATAACATTTCGGTTCACTAGAATCAGTCAGCAATACATAATATAATGAAGGAGAGTATGTTCAGGGGGTATACTTATCTTGGTAGATCTTCTAACACCATTTTTAGGTGTTTGAGGTGCTTGTTGTTGTTGTTATATTTGTTGTTGATCATTATGATTTTCAGGCACCTTCATTTTTTCTGTGATCTCATAAAGCACTATGTATTCTCTTTCTGCTTTTTCTTGTTTCCTTTCCTGCATCTGATCCTTATACAAAACCTTTTCATTGAATATGACATCTCTGCTCCTAATGATTTTTTATTTTTCATAATCATAAAAATGATAACCAAAACCATTAACACCATATCTAACAAATACATTTCTTTGATTTTGCCTCAAGCTTTGTTATATTTTCTTTATTAATGTGGACAAAGGCTTCACAACCAAAATTATTTAAAAATGAGTAGTTTACCTTTTTACCTATCTATGCCTCCTTTGAAATACCACCATCCAAGGAATTTGAAGACCCTTTGTTTATTAGATAAATAACAATATCTACAACATCTTCCCAAACTTGTAAAGGCAATCCTGCATGCAATCTCATGCACCTTGCACGCTTCATGATTGTCCTGTTCATCCTTTATAACACACCATTTTCTTGTGTTGTTCCTGGAACTGTTTTCTCTCTGTGAATTCCATTTTCTAAATAGTACCTATCAAACTCTTTGCTACAATATTCACCTCCATTGTCTGATCTGAGACACTTCAACCTTTTTCCTGTCTCATTTTCAACTGAATATTTTCATTTCTTGAAAGTATTAGATACATCAGATTTATTTCGAATACAATACATCCAGGTTTTTCTGGTTGCATCATCAATAAAAAGTAACATAATAACGAAAGCCACCAAGATATGATACCTGAGTAGGTCCCCATACATCTGTATGCACAAGCTCGAATTTTTCGCTCTTCTTTTCTTTCCCAACTCTGAGGAATATGACTCTCTTCAGTTTTCCATAAACACAATTCTCATGGAATTCCAAATCAACATGCTTCAAACCTGGCAAAAATTTTCTTGAGTGAAGAATCTACATCCCCTTCTCACTCATGTGCCCGAGCTTATGATGCCACAATGTCGTATCTTCTCCTATAGAGATTAAAGCATTAAAAGAATTAGAAATATCATTGCATAAATACAATGTACCAACCTTTTCTCCTTTTTCTATTACCAGGGCTCCTTTAGTGACTTTCTAGGTTTTATCTGTAAAAGTAGTTAAACAACCTTCACCTCCCAACTGCCTTGTTGAAATCAGATTTTTCTTCATATCTGAAACATACCTTACCTCCTTAAAAAACCATTGGCTTCCATTATGTTGTTTTATGAAAATTGTACCCATTCCAATGATTTTACAGGGTTTATCATCACCCAATCGAACCTGTCCAAAATCTCCTTGAACATAATCATAAAAAATTTTCCTATCAGATGTGGCATGGAATGAGACCCCTGAATCTACCACCCGAGCATCAATAATATTTTCTAATGAAAGAATCAAATCATCTTGCAACACATCACCTGTCACATTCGCTTCATGATTGTTTTCTTGTTGCGCATCTCATTCTTTTCCCTTCTAAGACTTGCAATCTTTCTTCAGGTGTCCTTTCTTCCTGCATTTCTAGCACACTATCCCCAATCTGGACTTGGATATGACTTTCCTTGACTTACTGCAATATCTTGGGCTCTTTCCTCTTTCCTTTTTTCTTCCCCTAGTCTCTGCTGTCAAAACATTACCTAATGTCTCACCAGAGCTTTTCTGTTGCATTTCCTCACTAAGGATTGCACCGACAAAATCATCAAACTTTAAAGTACTATATCCAGAGACAAAGTTACTAATGGCCATAACTAAACCATTCCAACTTTATGGCAATGAGCATAGAAATAACAGAGCCCTAACTTCATCATCAAAAGTTACCCCTACAGAGCTTAACTGACTTGTAACTGTATTAAATTTATTTAAATGATCACCAACAGATCCACCTTCTATCATCTTCATATTAAATAAACGCTTCATAAGAAATACCTTATTTGAGGCCGATGGTTTTTAATATAGTTTGGCCAATGCCGACATTAAATCCTCTCTTGTCTTTTCCTTTGAAATATTAAAGGCTACCAACACTGCTAGGCATAGCCGTATTGTTCCAAGTGCCTTTTTATCGAGAATATCCCATTCTGTATCTGTCATACTTGTCGTCTTCTTTGTTTTTGCACTCAATGGTAGGTATATATCTTTCTGATACAAATAATCTTCCATCTTCATCTTCCATAGCTCGTAGTTTTGGCCATTGAATTTTTTGACCCTAAACCTACCATCTTTCGCCATTTCTCCTACTCGAACCAGGAACCCTTCCCTCCTACGAGTTTATCAGCCAAATAGACCTTCAACTCTAATACCAGTTTTTAGAAAATTATATATTATAGAGAAATGGAACACATAAAATATTGCAGAAATAAAAACATAGAAAACGCGTAAAACAAGAGAGACATAGATATACGAGGTTCACCCAATTTGGGCTATGTCCACGGAGAAACAACTAGTCCTTCCTTTTATATTATCCAACAAAATGAAGAGATACAACCTACAACAGATCCGTTGTAATTCCCTCTTTTCTCTCACACAATCTCCTCTCTCTTTCTCGCTCAAAATACACATCTACATAGCCACAATACTATTCCCTCATATATAGCAAGGGGTTCCCACCCCATTACGAACTGAGGTCCAATGCAGTGATACCTTTGAATAAATAATATAATCAGGCTCCACACCCAATAGTTTATTTTCCCGGGTATGCAGGTAACAAAATTTCAATGAAGTTCAAATGATTTTCCAGTACAACATTTTCTCTTTTCCCAAGTCAAGAGTTCCAATTCTTCCTCTATCTTGTTTTTATTGAGAATTAAATTTTGTGTGAATGCCACGAAATTCCAATTAGGTTGTTGAAGCATTTCCACAAATTTATTCACAAGATTGACTACACTTAATCAAGTAAATACACTGTCATTTTCTCATTGCATTACATTTTTCCTATGTTGCATGAGTTTTTGGAATGTGGGAATGTTGGGAACTTGGGTACGAGTGTCCAGAATGGCTAGAGGTTTCCCCAAAATTTCAAGGAAATGAAAAAAAACTTTAATTTTTTTTTTCTGGGGGGGGGAAAAAAAAAAAAAAAAAAAAAGCAAAGTAAAAATAAAAAAATTAAAAATTAAAAAAATATTATTATAAATAAATATTATATATACGAGAGAGAGAGAGAGAGAGAGAGGAGAGAAGAGAGAGAGAGAGAGAGATTTTTTTTAATTATATAATTATATAATAATCCAAATATTCATGTTAAAAATCCCAAAAATTTTAAAAAATTTTTTTTTTTTTAATTTTTTCCCCCAAATTATAATGAATATCAAAATTCAAAAATGAAAATTTGAAAATGTAAATGATTCAAGAGACACTCTTGAATTTAAGAAACATAGTTAAAATCAAAGAACTCATCATATTAATATTCATATTGCTAGCATGCCCAATGTAGTACATAGTAAAAAAAATGGCAAATGCCCAAAGTGGTAAAGTAATACATGGTCCAAAATTGCTCAAAGGACAAAACATAGCATTAAAGACTAAAGTTGAATATGATCATAAAGTGCAACCTTCAACATCAATACTATCCATATAACCTTGAGCCTTGCTAGGCACTCCAATTACATCATCACCATCATCAATATCAAGATCACCTGCAATGCTACCCAAAGGTATGCCAACTAAACTTGCATTTGGTGAAGGATTATCCTCATCATCATCAATCTGAGAAGCCTCCTCAACGTCAACATCCCATCTTGATGCAAGGTGCTCTAAATACTCAGGTAGCTTCCTTGAGCGAAGTCAAAGATGACTATGCATATAAACCAATTTCTCTACTCTCTTAGAGGTAAGCCTATTCCTCTTAACATAGTGAATGAAACTATAAGTAGACCAATTCCTTTCAGTTGCCGATGAACTAGAAATGCGAGATAGCAAGTGTGAGGCAAGATTTCAAAGATCTGTGGATTCCCCCCATACATTCTCCACCATCCAGTGTGATTCCTTTGTGCATAAATGTTGATGTCCACCCTTGCATCTTGAGACAATGTGGAAGGGTTTAAGGTAGCAAATCAATAAATTGTTCCCACATTATAGTTGCTTCATTAGGTGTATATATTTGTCATATGACATCAAGAAAGCCTTGTTTCACTTCTTCATCATCAATGGGTAGAAATCTATGTAATCTCTCCATATACCACTTTGGATTAAGGGCATAAGCAACCATGTGAAGAGAGGTATTGAGTTTGATCCATATCTTCCCTATTATATTATGAATTTCATTGAAGAACTCCAGAGAGGGGTTTCTATCCCGAATTATGTGCCTTATCTTGCCTACCATGCTATCAATACATTCATAACTTCTCCAAGGGTGGGGTAATCAGAATCTGCATACCTAATCAACTCCAAATTCGAGTTGTGAAAGAAACAACATATTTATAATCAGACCACCAATCATCATTGAGAAGATGATCTCTTATCTTCTTTTCCTGCACTGATTTAGATTCAGACCATGCATTCCACCCTTGGGAAACAACAGTGGCTTGTAAGGATGCATGCAACTTAACCATATGTTGAAGAAGAATGAAGTATGTAACATATCTTGTTTCTGCAGGTTTCAAAAACCTCTTCCTTGAATACATCCTATAGATTGCTAAAGAGGCATGGTGGTTGAAAATGTACATTTGTGAATCTCTTGCATCTAAAATGAGTTTTGCAATCCAAGATATTTTTCCAATGTCTTTGAGGACATTATTCAAGGCATGTACACAACAAGGAGTCCAAAAGATATGCCTATATTGACTTTGAGCCATCAAACCCATTTCTTTTCAAACATGGGCTACATCTATGATTACATGTAGTACATTTGAAGGACCAAGCTCATCAATTGCTTCTTTCAATACTTAAACATGAAGATAGCATCCTTTGGTTTCCCACTTCAATCAACTGCTCTTAAAAAATAGGGCCTAGTTGGAGATGTAACCATAATATTCAAGAATGGAATTTGTTGAATGTTTGTCCAACCATCCATAACTATTTAACATCCTGAACAAATCCAAAATTGTTTAAGGGGGCCCATAAGCCCCTGCATTCTTCTCACCCCCTTATCTAATAATGATGTCCTCATTTTGTTGCAATTTAGAGGTGCGTATCTTGGCCGAAAACTATGATTTTTCGCACCATTTCTTTGTAATGTGGAGAATAGGTAGCATTAAATGAAATTCCATTTGCCATAAAAAAAATCAGAATAACATCATCAACCTCATCCCTATGTAATACATTGTAGATTTTAGAAATTTGTTCCTGAGAAAAACTAGTGTGCCTCTTACTCCTCCCAGAAGTAGACCCCCCCACAGACTCAGATTGGTTTGATGCATTTGGATTAACAGAATCTTCCATGTCATGGGAAGAAGATCTAGGTATTTTAAAATTACAATCATTGTCCAAGTTTATTACATTGGATCCTAGGGACGCCATATGAAGCTTTTCCAGCTCCATCATTTTCTCAATAGTACATGTACAACCCTTTACCCCATCACCAGATAGGGATAGAAGATGATGCCACATCCTCGTGTAGCTTCCTTTAAACACATGGTTACACAATGTGCACATCCATTCTTCACAACTACCACTATTCTTTTTCTTGTTTTTATTAATTTTCTTCACAAGCTTTAACAAGGGTCTCTTAAGGTTTGTGCTTTGTTGGACTTGACCAATTGGAATTGGAGGAAGAGAAGAATTTTCATATCCACTTGGTATTGAACTACCACTCTCCATGATTTCCCTAATTAATACAAGAGACAAAAAAAAAATTATAAACAAAATGTACATTGGAAAATAAAATAAATTAAATAACATGTACTTGTATACAAAATTTAAATGTGATTTTTCTTAAATTTTCAAATGAAACTAAAGAAGCTACTTTGTACTTATGATTCAAAGAATGATGTGAGAATACTTTGTACTTATTTTTCAAAGAACGATATGAGAATTTAATTTTTCCAGCTCCATAATAAAATCTCTTTTCCATGACATTGTGCTTCTAAAATCAACATTTCTTACATTTTTTTTACTCGTATATAAAGATAAGAACTATGAAACATATAGGATATCTAAAGGTAGAGTGGCACTATAAAATAATATTTAGAAGATAGCAAATAACACTCTTCCACACTCATATGAACTTATTCATACTCTTAGATTCTAAATTTCTTCTACTTTGTTTAGAGTTGTATGATCCTTGTTTCTTTATAGACAAATTGTATACCTAAATCTACTACTGGATTTTTTTAAATATTTAACATTTTTAATAAAATTTTATATGATGTAAACTAATAATATAATTTCTCATTTAAAAAAAAACTATAATTAGCTATTTTTAAATTAAAATTAAACTATAAAAATAAACTCGAATACTTTCTCGAATACTTTCTTAACATCTATCGCTCAAATTATATTTTATAAATAAAATGAAAAACTAATTAAAAGTTAAAAAGCATATAATAAATGAACAACTAAATTTCATAAATGGCCGAAGATTTGTCTTCCAAGAAATTTGAACAACCAGTATGTTTGGGTTCTCGAGAGTCTGCTCAAACTTCTTATGCAAGATGGGAAAGCACCAGAACACATGAGAATAATGAGCTTGAACAAGATTTGAAGGACCTGGCAATTATTGATAGAGTATTGAATGAGCATCACATAGATAGCAGAAGAGATTGTCAACAACTTTCTGAAGCATATTCAACCTAAGGGAAGGAAAATACATTTGGGTTAGACATGGATTTAGTAAGGATCCACCCATCAGGTCCTAAGGAGACATGTACTTCTCTTGCACTTTCTATTCAGATACCTTCGGTCTTTGGATTTCATGTTGATTGTGATGCAAATACTGTCTCTTTCGTATCAGAGGTTGATCCTTCCAAGCCTAAAACTTAACCAATTTCAGCTCACAATGATGACAACGATGACAGTAAGCCTGCAAACATAGTAGACACGGACTCAGACACAACCTGCATGAATAAACATCAAACTGAGTTAGAGGAGTCCTCAGTCAAAGTCTTTAGAGACTGTAATTAAAAAAAAAATGTATCAGATAATTCTACATCTAATGCGTTACAATTTTCCACATCAAAGAATAAAAATTCTCAAACTAAGATGGTCAAGTCTGATAGATCTACATTAGAAAGTTAAAAAGCTGATACATCTCAAATAGAGATGCATAGATCAGTTGATTTCACTACCTCATCAAAAAATCAAAGTTCCAGAACTGAGATAATTAAGGATGTTGAAGGTGCTGGTGAAGGCACAAAAGAGGATGCATCTCAAACTGCAATAAAAGAATAAGTAGATTCAACATTCTAGTAGAAGACAATGTCTGCTATGAGAGGAGGGGAGATGGTGCAGGTTAGCCCTTGAGTATTAAACTCTTAATTTTAAAACCATAGTTATTGTGGATGTTGTTAATATTTTTATGTAGGCATTGGATGATTGCATGACAAAGTAATAAAACTGCGGAATTGTTAGCTTTAGCTAAGATGCATCTGATTGAATTCAAAGGATATAAAATATAAACTGATTCAAGTAATTTTTACTGATTGTAGTTTCATGGTAGGTAATCTACAAAGTATAGATTCCACAATGAGCCGCAACATTGGCTAAAACACAACTGAAACGATGATGCTATTAATGTGCATGTGCTGGTGCATTCAAGATCTGAAAATATTCGCTTGATTTTATTATAATACAAAGGAAGATATCGCAATCAAATTACAATCAAAATAAAAATCAAAATGCAGAACAACAATACAAAAATAGCCAGAACAACAAGAGCCCAAAGGTTATACCAGACAACAAAATCACTCCCTCCGCCACTGTT
>APFE030855194.1:34184-71988 GCA_000404065.3 Pinus taeda | reverse complement strand
CAACAAATATACTATCAATTGCACCAGGTGCAAAGGAATGCCAATAGGAGTGGGGAATGTGGAAAGAAATAATGAAGTGAAATATATCAACATTGAAATACAACCAAAATTTGAGTTTCTATATATCTTCTAAAGAATATAGTAGGAGGTTAATTTTAAGAAGAAAGTTACACTAACATAAATGCGCTAGAATAATGGCAATCCTTGCAAGCACACGGTACATAGCATAGGCGTTCAATTTCTTTGGGGTTATTTAAAATGGCATGAAATAAATTCCGAACACAAAAATTATGGGGTATCTATAAACTAAAGATATCACTAGCACTTGGGAGAAATGGATTTTATCAGTTAGATTTTATTAAGATGAGAAAAAAATGGATTACAGATAGAATTATTGTATCAATGGATGTTGTGAAAGTACTTGTGAAAAGCTCTGATCGGGACAATTGAGTTAGGCATTCCTTTAAAGAAATCTTACATTAACATATTTGCGAAAGGGTTGTTGGATGAATGTGCCAAATTGAGTATGTGTGGTGTTCCTTGTTCATGGAAATTCACAACAAAATGCATGGAAATATTGTGCGAAGAGATGATTAACAAATTTGGAAATTGGAAATAATAGTAGAAACCATACCTATATTAATATTCATAAACCATGTGTCTATTAATATTTTTGGAAGCATGCAATTATATTTGACATATGAACTTCAAAAATTCAAAAAGAAATATATATTTTTTTGAAATGATGTTTGCAACCATTATGAATCAAAATGTAGTCCTGTTGTTTATGAAACTCTTCTACGACAAGGATGGTTTACTTTAGGAAGAGTTTCCGAGTACACATTAGGAACTTTGATTTCAGAAAAAACATGCTCATTTATGGTATTTGCATGTTTAAAAATATGAGTTATAAAATTTCTCTTGTAAAACAATGTTTTTCATGTTTGATATGAAATGACATTTTGAGGTACTCTTGGAATTGGAAACCTTGATTTCTTCCCTCACAAAATGATCGTATAACCAATGTCATCTATTATGATTTTAGCTCCTTTAACATACCAAAATTTTGTGTGGTCGATGCTATCTAGAGACTCCTTCAAGTAGCAAACATCAGAGACAATAAATAGTTATTAAAAATAAACTTACAAAAAAGAGAGTTGTCATGACTATGAGACAAATCAAGTAGCGCTGGAGAATGAAATAGTTATGTACTTACAATCAATATTTCATCAAACTTTCTCAATATGGAAGATTCATGTGGACGTCAAAAAGAGGCTTGTGTGTCATAATCTAAAAAAATAGGAGTTCTTAGTCTAGAATACGTTGTCATGAGTTGTTCACAATTTTTTGTAAGGTAAATAAGTAAGCCAAGCTACAACATATAATTAGTAGGGGAAAGAGGTTAGTCCATCCATGTGCACCATTTGGTTTTCCTTTCCTCTGCTAATGGTTGAAGCCTCTAAAGTTCCCCACCTATTATGATAATGACTATGACTTCCCACCTGTAGAAAATCCCTCATCAAAATTAAGGAAATAAATTTTGTTCTTCAACAAAGTTCTTTAGAATCAATATTCTAACAAGTATAATATTAATTTTCATCCTTGTAAAATGAATCTATCCAAGATTAAAAATAATGCTAAGTATAAATGGGTGTGCTAGAAATATAAGAAAGCACTTCAAAATTACCAAACCATTTTCACAAATACCCTATGACTGGAGCACTTCAAAATTGTGTTATATGTGAAGTGATTTTGAACTTCATTTTGATAGTATGTTATGGGCATGCCCTAATTTTTCCAGTGTGAATATTAAGGTGGAAACAATAGGATGCGGGGAAATATTATGGAACCAACATTAGCAAGGAGAGGAAGATGGAATTTCAAGGGAGGTGTTTTATTATATGGAAGGTGAGCGAGTGATGGTGATAGTGATGTGGTTTGGGTGGTGCAAGTGTTTGAATTGCATTGAAGTGCTTACCATTGAGAGCAATCAAAGGACTTCAATAAATTGCTAGCCCAAAGATGAAGCACATAGATAAATAATAATTAGATAAGAAAACACACATGAGGACTAATGTTGGGGTTCTTGATTCTTGCCTCTACACATCATTGTGAAATGTGTTGTATGAAATGCTTGTAAGTGGTGCAACCATGAATTGGTATATATATAATTCTTTTTGTTGGTGGAACTATGAAATATATCATAAAATGCTTGTTCATAAGTGGTGGATCGTAAAATTCTTCTCCATCAGTGGTCCATCATCATAACATATAAGAATTCCATGGAATCCATTGATATAAGTTAGTCACTACACACATTGTCAATACACACACATGATGGTGTTTCTAAAGGGGATAATGGAAAGGAATATACACACTAATAGATACAACTTATTTCTACTATATCTTATCATGTCAAAGTAGGTATGGATAGTTATGGATAGGATATTCAATTAGCAATTATCATTAAAGTTAGTGAATTTTGAAAACACAAAAAAGAAATAACTTTCAAAATTTAAAAATAGAGTTTTCTCAATTTCTTTTTCAATAATATTTATTCTATAGAAATAAGATTTCTTATATTTATTGATTTAATTTTTTGAGATGACCTTCCCAAATATTTTATTCCTTTGGTGTATCTTTGAACCTTTAGGGGCAATTTCTAGTTGACATATATGATTAAATACATGATATTGGCCAAAATTTTACTAATCTTAATAGTAAACGACATGTTTTTTATTGAATATTTTCCTACATTCTATCTATATGATTTTTGAGACTAGAATAATAGTCTATAATATGATACATAGGCATAATATTTGAATCCTTAAAAAATACCTTGGTCGATGCACTTCTTCTTACAATTTGTAACCACATTTAACACATGTTTAGGTGTCTTTGTCTTTAATTATGCTACCTTGTCATACAAATTGTCGTAATAATATTATTCATGTTTGACATATTGACACTGTCTTATTTTATAAATGGATGTGATATTCTTCATTATTAACATGTTTTAAATACCTAACCTCTAATTAGCCAAATACATGAACCACTTATTTTCACATTGTGTGGACATGTTGAAGTAGAATTTGTTGGATACGTATTCATAAGAAATTGCAGTATCATTGCACCATGTCAACTAACACTGTCCTTTTACTTCTCTTCACTATCTATACTATATTTTGATTTTTGTTTTTTTAACTTAAAAAATAAATATCTATAAAACATAAACTACCTCCATAGAATATATCAAATTTAAAAAAAATATAGAAAAAAAGTGAATAATAAGAATGCATTGACTATAATTAATAAAAATAATATTGTTCAATACATATCCTTCGCATTCTCTTCAACATTTCTTTCTTTTGTTCCAGGGTATGCTAGTATAATATGATCTTCTTACAAAGACAAATTAGGTTCCATAGAGGATTGGTTTGTTATCCAATGCACATTGTGTTTTGTTGTCAAAGTTTCCCACTCTATTATCACAATAATTTCAAATATTGTTGTCATGATGGCAAGTTTTGGTTGACAAGATTGAGAAAATGTGAATTGTGGGGAAAGAGATGAATGTTAGGACTCAGGTGATCCAAGCGTGAGAAAATTTGAGGAAGTTTGGAATGGAAAATGTTGATGCAGAGTTCAAATGTATATATTTGTTAAACCATTCACCCATAGTTTATGCATATGTTATGTACATCCTAGTGGTTGATAGGTCTCTACAGATAATTATGATTCAATTTAATTGGTGGCAATCTAGTACATGCACACTACAAAAATTCTCTTGGCCAATTGAACTAGACAAGATGCACATCCATAAAGATGAAATGTGGGTAATGTGGATCTAAGTATAAGTAATCAAATTTGATCTTGTTTGGGCCTTTCCAAAGGGTTCTAGTTCATCAAAGAAGTGGTTATCAAAGTCTTGCTCCAAAAACATTAAATTTAAATTTTACAAGTCAAGAAAGAAGTTGTGAATTGATAAAAAAAAATTAAAAATGAAAGGTGGTATTTTAAATATTTTATCTAACATTAATTTCACAGTACACTATAAAATCTGCCAAATTAAAAATTTAAGGATTCAAATGATTCAAATCTCATCAGGATTGAAAAACAGATATGTCATGCGAGAGTTGGTATAACACATTGGAAATGTCTAGAATGATGGTATTTATTCTCTCAAATATATGTGTGTCTAGATGGAA
Source organism: Pinus taeda (assembly GCA_000404065.3). Classification (NCBI taxonomy): domain Eukaryota; kingdom Viridiplantae; phylum Streptophyta; class Pinopsida; order Pinales; family Pinaceae; genus Pinus; species Pinus taeda. Next base: position 67,780 of record APFE030855194.1, on the reverse strand, counting down.
ACAATATTGTTTTAGAGACACAGATAAAGGACCCAGGGGCCAGTACAATGTTGAACATGACAATGGAAAATATTGAGGTTACTAGGCAAAGAAATTTCCATATGTTAGATTTTAATTCAAGGGAGATAGATGAAAATGTGACTTTCTAATTGGCTAAGATGAATAATGCCTTCCCTCCCCAACCCTGCAAATAAACACTTATCAACATAATTATGGGCTTTTAAATCTTTTATCTATTAACAAAGTGAATATGAATAATGCAAAAATTGCATTTTTTGTTTCACACTTTTGCCAAAGCTATGTGAATAATCCTATATTAAAAATCATAAATGAAAAATATATACTTTATTTTATATATTTCCATTTATCCTCAAAAAAAATATGGGAGGGTGTTTCTTGACTTTTCCAGTTCTCTCAAAGATCAATAGGTATTTGAAAAGAACACCTATTGAAGTTTTTAATTTTTAATGTTACTTTTTCATATATTCTTAAAAAAAAATTGGGTTGAGTAATTTCAAAATAATTAACGATTTTTCACATCATTCATAGGTATTTATAATTTCATGCAGTACAATCTCTACTTATGTAGTATTTTTCTTTTTCCTTACAGGTTTACTTTTTCTGACATAATGCTAGGATGTGGCACTAATTTAGCCCTTAGATGTTGGATGTGGTACTTGTAACACACCCCCTTGCCACTCGTCATCCTACTAAGATAGAAAGGGGGAAGTTACTATGTTAACCAATCTTGAATGTACAGTTATGGAAATGGGGTCTAAATTTTTTCAATATTTCTCAACTTTCTTAAAACTTACCATGGATAAAATTGTTGCATTCATCTCGTCGAGACCTTTCCAGTGATATAAAAATTTCCTAAACCATGCTTCCAGATCAAAAGATATAGTCATTCAAAGCTTGGCCTATTTGACAGTGCCACGTCACTCTAGCCTTCCAAGTGTCAACTACATGGTTCCCACATGGTGCACACGTGGGTATCCATGTCATATCCCACATTGTCACATATACAAGTGATTTTCCCCCTTGGTAGTAACAAATGTGCATCAAGGATTAACCAAATGTATATATAAAGACACGCAGACCCCTTTGTGGCCACGTCACCCTAGGAATAAGATATTAGCAGGTTTTCTTGCAGTGCCCTGTTAAAACTACCGGGGAAGGACTTTTAGGTTACATGGAAGTCCACCTAGCCATATTGCCACATCAACTCAGCCAAAGAGTTCTTCAACTAAATTCATGGATCAACCCCCCTTTTGGACCCCTCCTCCTATGCAACTTCACTTTCGAGTAGGCCCCTTAGTGCCACGTTACCCTTGGGATAAATTCCCAGCAGGATTGAACCAATCACCAATAGAATCCAAGGTAAAAGTGTCATGGTGAAGTCATCCACTTTTATTTCCACGGTGACATCAAACACTCCATGTGACTCCATTCCAGGAGTGCCATGTGTCACCCGTTTATAGGTCACTTGGACCATCAAACCCCTCATTCCAATTAACACATGTCTTACCTCACAGGTTGTCATGTTGCCCTAACTGCGATATTTTTTTCAAATTTGTAGGATTTAACATGATTTAGAGCTGGCGGAGATGTTTAAGAATCTTATGGGATTTCATAGCTAGAAATTATATCATTCATATTAGGTTATAATAGCACATGACATTACTTATCACCACATAGAATACTCACTTATATATGTTGTGTGCACATTGAATGTGTGTTATTATAAGAATGTATTTATATTTGACCAAAATTGATGTGGAATCCAACTTAAAATTGCAATTCACATGGGGTACATATGTGGCAAGCAAGACATGTAATGGTGAAGTGTCTATGTAGCAAAAGAATGTGATATGGAGATGGCCTTAAACCATATCACAGCTTGTGTTATAACCTCTAAGCTTGAATCTTATTTTAGAATGTAATTATCCATACAATCTTCAAGAATATGAACATTTTTCTTAAAATAAATTCTTGGTTCACACGCCATTCATACATCATTTTTATGTTGGATGTGGAGCTAGTGACACAATGCCAACATAGTTTTAATGGGTCGAGGGGTGTGCTAATTCGATGATGTGGAGGGTGAGAAATGTGGATGCATGGAGTGCATAAAATTAGGTTGGTGCACATTCAAATCCATTATGTTTACCTACGATGTAAGAATCTTTAGCACTTAAGAACTATTCCATGTGGATTGTAAAATAGAATTTGGTTTATACTGAATTTTCACGTATATAACCAAAATTTTTATATGTAATTTGTTGCACTTAGGAAAATGACCACAAAACCAAATTTCTCACTATCTAATAAACCCTTCTCAGTAATCCCTTACAAAGCCAGAGAAAAAACCATTCTAAGAAGCACAAAAATCTTGGGTTACATTGCTTAAAAACCCTAATTTCAAGCAGTGTCACAAAATGGGTAAATATGAAAATAACATTAAAATAATTAAATGAATTTTTGGGTTATTTTCAAGTGGGTAAATAGAAATAATTTATGAAAAGTGGTTCTCTAAATTATTTCCTAAGGTGAAAGTGGGTTTCTATGTGTAAAACCCATAATACATGGTGTATTTTGATCATCCTAGTGGAAAATGGCTAGGTGATCACTTTTTAGGTGATAACGGATTGCCCCCCAATGTATGAGTGTTAGGAGCACATTGTATGATTGAAATACATTATAGGTTGACTTTCACAAGACACTGAATGGGGAATCTAATGGTTGGAGAGAGAAAAAAGAAAGAGCGACTGCAGCATAGGGAAGGACTAAAACCGGAGGAGGTGAGACCTACTTGTCAGATAAATGTCTCCTTTATGGTGTGTACATGACCTCAATGAGGTAGAGGAGGCATACCCATACCAGTCAAGATAACCAAGTACAAAGAATAATGGTGTTCCCAGCAATGTGGGTCTGCGAAAAATAATACATGATACAAGGTGTGTTGGCATCAATGGGCCAGATAATGATACAAAACAATCCCATATACATATATGCCTAGAATACAAAGTGTTAGTAGTATTTTTATGAGAAGATGAGCTAAAAAGATATTTTCACAGTTGGTGATGATCCCGCCTAACAACAAAGGAAACAAGAAGAAATATGTTTCAAATACTTTCAAATCTACAAGAACAATGTTAGAAAACCCTACAAAAGAACCTGCAAATACTAGAAAACATATTCTAGAATAGATGACAACGAAACCAATGGAAATATTTTTCTAAATATTCTTACTAAAAACACTTATTGGAGAAGAACATAGACATGGGTTTGTAATGTCCTCCTTTGTGGGATGGGTTCTTCTTAAGTCCCTATGCTTCCTATAGCTACTTTATCTCTCTCTTCCTATTTGCAAATGGGCAAGTGAAGGAATGTCATTGAACTCAATGTGGAGAGGTCGTGAGTGATGAGAATAGAGTCATGATGATGATAATGATCGTGTGTAGAGAGTGAGGGAAAAAAATTTGTATTTATTATAAAATGCTAGGATAGATCTAGATCTAGTCAAATAATAGAATATTACTTGACCAAATCAAAATCTAACTGTTAAGAATATTTTATTATATTTAATAGAGGAAATTTTTTTTTTCTAAATTAGACTAATTCTATTAATGTAACAAAAGTAGTACACAGAGGCACCGGCCTCTACAGAGCAAACCCAAAATTATGTCATGTTTAACAACAAAAGACTGGAAAGAGACTGCCCGCACCAGGGAAACTAGTCCAAAACTATAAGAGTTTGCTGCCCATGCAATGGTAACAGCCTGTAGTGCCATAGTGGAATAGTTTTTTGAACAATCATCAAGTAGAAGTATGGGTGGCCAGGTGGCCTTGCCACTTGCCAGCCCAAGGTTGTTGCATAGTACCTACATGCCTAAACACCCGCATCCGAGAAATAGAGGAAAATATTAACGAAATGGTCAATAATCTTTATTTAGTGAACTAACTCAAAAAATAATGATTAATTGAGTTAATTAAGATCAATGATTAAAGTCATTAATAAATAAAAATGATTTATTAATTGCTTTAAGGAGATATGGTCAAGGTGAGTTGGAAATAATATTAAATATTGATTTAATAATTATTTCTTAGGAAAAATGTGTAAAGATTAAGGAATAATTAATAAATAATGGTATTTCAAATTATTCCTAGTTGAGGTGGTCAAAAGGGGTTAGAAATAATTAATAAATAGAGATTTAATAATTATTTCAAGGGAGATAAGTTAAATGATTAAGAAATAATAAATAAATAATGATTTCTTTAATTATTCATATGGATGGGTGAAAATATTTTTATTATTTTCACAAACTGGGTAAATATGAAAATAATATGAAATTATTTAAATGAATTTATGGTCTATTTTCTAGTGGGTAAACATAAATAATTTATTAAAAGTGGTTCTCTAAATTATTTCCTAAGGTGAAAGTGGATTTTTATGTGTAAAACCCATGGTACGTGGTGTATTTTGATCATTATAGTGGAAAATGTCTAGGTTATCACTTTTTAGGTGATAACACACAGGTTGCGACTAATATAATGAATGTTGTTGAACTAAGTATATAGGACTGAACACCCCCAAGCTAATGTGAGGGGAAGATCACAACCAAGGAATACCTACTGAACAAGAAAGGGATTTGAAGATATGAATGAGGCAACTAAAGGAGGAGCTCATGCGGTGGGCTCTCGATTAACTAAAATCGAACCAATTAAATCGATGAAACTACATCTAAGGCTATACCAATAATTTATTATGGTCAGGCAAGTCGGGGGGCTTCCTGAAGGGACACCCCCTCATGAGGTCTGGAACATATCACAAACACATGGTAAATTTCAGGACAATCTAATAAAGCATTGGACCATCAAGTGTATGATTCTTTATCATGCAATAATGAGTAGGAGTCGAGAACTCAAGAAAAAATCAAGTCAAAGGGAAATGATGGTTCTGTTTGATTGATATGAAGGACCCAAGAATGAGGAAGTTGGATCCAAGGTACACTACCCTCTAGGCCACTCTCAAGGAATGAATGTGTTGAAGTTGACACATGATGACCCACCAGATCTAAGGTAATGAAGAGTCTTCAACAAAGGCATGAGGAACATAGCAATGTGTCTACGAGAGACTGACACGAGTGAGGATTATGGAGAATAAGGGGATGAGTGGACTTATGACTTCCCTTGCTAGAGCATAACATGCAAGGTTTTCATAGAAATGACTAATACGATTCTGGAGGGATGGTTACTCACGATGAAACTCAACCCATAAGTGAATAGGTGCAAAGACAAATTGGTGTCAGAGTATGAGCAACCCATATGAAGAGATCAATTTTAATAGGTGGCAAAGAGAGCCCTTATGGAAAAAATGGTTTCCAGGTAAAGTTCCAAATTACCAAAAATAGAGGGAGACATATTATATAGCTCGATGAGATCTTTCTAGTAGTACAAATGGTTCATCAAACCGAGTATAATGACCCCATAATGGCCAAGGGAAAAAACTAGGGTTTTCCCTTAAAAGGGCTTCTTGCCCCTAATTCAAATTCATATGTGCAATGTGTTGTTGGTGAATTTGGAGAGGAGGAGAGAGCCCTAAAACTTCATAAGCTCATAAGGGATAGATCAACTAGTGGATTTTAGATATTGTGACTTTCAAGTAGGTGGCCTTACTTATCTAAATATGGTCTTAATGCTTCTTGGAAGGATGGTTCCTAGTGAAGAATCAAGGAAAGAAGAATACAGGAATGGTCAACTAGAGTAGTTCTAGAGTCATCCCTTCCCACCAGGTCAAATATGGGGGACCGAGTGGTAAATTTGGCATCACATATAGGAGAATGTTTGAATATATGGTATCAATCATGTACTATATGAAAAGTGTATATGGCTCACTGGAGAGACCAATAGGAAAAACTATTTAAGGAATGAAAGGATAATCGACCTTACTTAGACCTTTGGGACCTGTGTTGACGCTAATGATAATCAAGTAGAAGGTATCTAGGGGGGGGGCATCAAGCCCCCAAGCATGAGATACCTCCCCCCATCATATGGTGATGGAGGGAACAGATCAGGTATGCAAAGGTCGGAATGGCGCCCCCATTTGGGTGTGTATGTAGCATGTTATGGACATGCCAAGTGTATTTATAATAATGGATTCCAAACACTTGTGTGGATGCTTTTGGTACATAATATAATTATGCACTTTATTGTGTCATCGCCATTTATTTTTATGATGGTCTTATCATGCTAAGAATGGATAGATGCAGTGGGAGAAGGGAAATGGTGGATTGGAAATCTCACTTGGAACTGCATATGTGAGTCAAAGTGATAAAATTTATGGATTCACATTTATGGTGTCACCATGCCAAAGGGTGGCTTTAGATATAATGAACTGGTGCTCACTTAGACAATATTGGGGTTGAACAATAATTTCTATGGGATTGGGTTGTTGACATAATATGGAGGAATGATGGAGTGGTTCATTCCCATGGTGACCTAGAGTAAGATGGAACTTTAAAAAGGGAAAGAATAATGGTACTAGAGTCAACACTACTATATGCAAGATGATTATTGGGGAGAATTGCTTCTTCTAGACCCTCAAAAGTGGATGTCCCCTTACCCAAACATTGTGTGGGAATGTAATGGCCACAAGGTGGAGGTGGTTCGAATTCATGGGTTTGAAATAAGGGGTGATTGAACCAATCATGATCATGGGAGAGATGGTTCACATATGAAACGTTTGATAGGGGAGATTAATGAAAAGTGGATTCAAGGTACACTTATGTTGAGATCAAAGCAACTTTAGAATGTGAATCTAAATATGTACACTTAGATACTCCCAAGGAGTCTGAATGGGTTGATCCCATGGATGATGACAGGTAAATAATGGGATGTATTTTTCTACCTTTTCTATAGTAGGAGGAGGGATCACTATAGTGGGTTGAGTATAATCCTACCCTGGCAACGAATTGGTGCTAGGGTCCACATGGAGAGAAAGAGAAGGGTCACTATGAGCAACATCTATCTCACGGAGAACCATGAGGACATCACGAAAATAGTAGAGGTGAGGAAAATTATCAGAATAGTGTCTGCACATATCACACAAAGCACATGGATGATTTATGCTTAAGGATTTGTTCTTCTTGGGTGATTTAGGTAGGGTGACTTTCACTTTAGGAACATCTAGGTTTGGCTTGATTTTGTCCGTAGAAATCACACTCTTTAGATGGGGGAGATTAGGGCACTTGTTAGTGGAATGGCCATGAACATCGCATAAAATGCATGGAGGAGTAGGATTAGATGTAACAAATGGAGTGGTCATCACTTGGATTGCCTTATCCTTTCCCCCATTTTTGAAGGCATTTCCCCCCTCATCGGTTTCTTTTATAATAGGTTTGGATTCCTGCTGAGGTTCTGGTGGAACCGAACCATCGGTAGGGGTGATGGGAACTTGTTTTACCGATCTCAAAGCCACATACGATTTAAGCTTATCGGGAGGAGTGTGAGAAAGAGGATCAATATACCAAAATGGGATCCCCAAAGTAAAATTAGGTAGACTCAGTATATATCTATCACAGGGGTGGAGAATATTCCTAATGATGGGAATAAGAAAGGAATTTGGCCAAATGGATGGTGTCCAAGAGGAACTCCTCCTAAGGCACCATTTGAGTCTAGAGCGATAGGTTTTTGCTGAGCTAGATACTGGGAAGACGTATTGAACTAATTTTTGGTGGTTCATGATGCTTAAAGCATGCAAACACTAGAATAGATAGGCTCAATGGGAACATGCGATGAGCCACAATAAGCCCCTAGCAATGAGGGATCTTTATAGGCTCCTAGGCTCATCAAGGAAGGAATGGAATTGTTACCTTCCATTGAAGAAATGACATTTTAAGGTGATGTATGAGACTGATGATCATAGTAATTTAATTGGAGTTCGAGGAAACCACACCAAACCTTTTTCTTTCTTATTCGAAGTAAAATTGATCAATGGTAACTATCTTCCCATTGTGAGGGAAGCTCATGATATGAAAGACAGAATATGCGACTGTTTTCATAGCATACATGAAACTATGAACAAGCAAGAATCTATAGTCGAGAGGTGCATCAATGACTTCAACATCAATCATGACCTTCTTGTTGGTAATGACGATAGGACAATTATGGTATAGATCGATGGTTTTCGAGGGGTGAACTTTGTATTCATGAAGAGTGATATTTGTTGGTGAACAGTCATGGAACCAAGTTGCTTCTAGACATTAGAAGACATCACAAAAGTGGATGCACCTTCTTCGATGATACATCGTTGAACAATGGAATTCTTGATGGAGATTGGTATCTAAAAGGAACCAAAGTGAAGAAGATGAGGATGATCTGATTTTTAAATGTCAAATATGATAATATGATCATCAGAAGGGTCCATATTTCCTAAAGAAAAATATTAGAGATTTTCGTTGAGATGGGAACATCTGGAGAACTTCCAGTGTTGACATGCTAGCAAGAGGCTACGCCAAGTCATCTACCATGTTGTAGGTGTGGGAGGATTTGGAATTGGTAGCATTTTGACATAACAAACCCTTGTTTATTTTGATGGAACCTGTAACTTAGGTGGAGGGATATGTAAGGGGCCATTAGGTGACAAACGGGCCTCTATGTATACTATCGGGTATGTGTTGTTGGATTACTTATGTATAGGTGAATCATATTTGCATGACCAAGTTTGGAGGTTGACTTCTTCTGAGTTCATCATAAGGATTTGGTAAGACCCATTCCCTATTTGATGAGAGGGGGGACGTGGAGGATTCTAATTGCCTTGGGTGCCACATATACTTGGTGAGGGAAGCGGTTCTTGAGCATTTTTGGTTTCATAGAAGCAGGAGAATATGGAGCAAGAGATTATTTCCCTCTAGCGACAGCTTCTTGATCTTCCCATTCTTTGTGCATCTAAAGGAGAAGGGGATAGTCATGCATATAATATCCATAGGTACCACAAAGAAAAAATGTTTACTTTTTTGAAGGGCCTTGTTTTGCTTGGGTTGGTCACTGTATTGCTGGGTTGTGGTATTAGATTGTTCATATTTATTGGGATTAGGCTGACGACCTTGGTTTCCTTTTTTTCATTTGTTAGTGGTATTTTTTCTGAGAAAATGTTCCAAAAAGAGACTTTCATGGTTAGTGATGATCCTGCCTAACACCAATGAACACAAGGATAAACATGCAACAAAGACTTTTAGATATGCAAGAAAAATGTTAGAAACCCTAAAAAAAAGCCTATAAATACTCAAAAATATATGTCAGAAGCGATGACAGGAAACCCAATGAAATAATTTCTTTATTATTACTAAAAAAACCCGATGGAGAGGAACACAGACTTCGGTATGTAATGTCCTCCCCCATGGGATGAGTCCTTTTGATTCCCTATGCTTCCTATAGCTTCATTCTCTCTCTTCCTTGTTGCAAATGGGAAAGTGAAGAAATTTGGTTGAAATCAATGTGGAGAGCTCATGAATAAGGAGAACAGAGTGACAATGATGATTATGATCATGTGTTGAGAGTGGAGGAAAAACCTCTATATTTATAATAAAATGCTAAGATAGATATAAGTCTAGTCAAGCAATAAATTATTATTAGACCAAATCAAGATCTAACCGTTAGAAGTATTTTATTATATTTAAGAGAGGAAAAGACTAATGAAATGGTCAATAATATTTATTTAGTGAACTAACTCAAAAATTAATGATTAATTGAGTTAATTAAGATAAGTGGTTAAAGTAATTAATAAATAAAAATGATTTATTAATTACATTAAGGAGATATGGTCAAGAAGAATTAGAAATAATTACTAATTATTGATTTAATAATTATTTCAGAGGAGAAACGTGTAGAGATAAAAGGAATAATAAATAAATAATGTTTTAATTTATTATTTCTATGGATGGGTGAAAATATTTTTAATTATTTTCCCAAAATGGGTAAATATGAAAATAACATGAAATTAATTAAATGAATTTTTGGGTTTTGTTCTTTTTTTTTTCTTTTTTTTTGTAAGCTTGGCAGGACTACATCTTCAACATGTCCAATATATCACCTCGATTGGGGTAGGGAATTGAACCCATGACTTCACCTCAAGGAGTGCCTTAACAGAGCACGCGATCATTTTCTATCCAAGACCCCATGGACGAATTTTTGGGTTACTTTCAAGTAGGTTAATAGAAATAATTTAGGAAAAGTGGTTCTCTAAATTATTTCCTAAGGTGAAATTGGGTTTGTATGTGTAAAACCCATAATACATGGTGTATTTCGATAATCCTAGTGGAAAATGGCTAGGTGATCACTTTTTAGGTGATAATATCAGCCTTTGTTTTATGAAGGACCAACCAATCCATTCAAATTAGATCATCATAAGCTCCCAATGGTAATATATTACTTCTAATCGATGTTGGCATGTCACTCAACACAATAGGGAAAGGGTTTATTATGTGCTTTATTCCCCTTCTTGTCCCAGTGGCTAGTTGAACTAGCCAAGACTCAGTGTGCACTTCCTTTTTCAATGCACACTTTTCAAAAATTGTTGGGCGGACGTAACTGAAATTCAATCCCAAATCTACTAAAATAGATATATTTTATTTACAAATCATACCTTCCATCTCAATTATAGATGCTTAGTGGTTATATTTTCGATTATCCATGATAGAATAAATCCTGGGCATGTTTCAAGCTATGCCCTCCACTATATGTGCTTCTAGTAGATTATGTAGTCTCAATAAATTTCTCTGTATCTTGGGGCAATCTCTCCATGAATGGTCTTCCTCACATTACCAGCATATAATGGGATTCCTCTAAGTCCCATCCACTTCTTCAAGTTTATATAGTGGTTCATGATAGGTGATGGTGTTGAAATTTGCATTCGCACCCCACTGGGAATTAACAACCTTATGCCTCTTTCCTTTGTAACTAGGCTTTCCCCTAATTTTCCACTTAGTTTGGTGCTCTAGCTTGTGCTTTGATTGCTCATAACAATGTTTTAGTTTTTTTATTGCATCCTCAAGGGTTTATGTCTCATTAAATTCTATTCATTCCTTAAATGAATGTGGCAGCCCACTGATGTACCTTTGAATCTTTTATTTCTCATCCTTGAGGTAGGGAACATACCTCATTAATTCTAAAAATTTAATGGTGTATTTTTCATTTGAAAATTGTCCCATTTTAAGTTCATAGAACTCCTTGAATTTTTTTTATCAAAATACCTTTTAGAAAAGTACTTATCCTAAAATATCCCTTGAATTTATTCCAAGATGGCTCTCCCTCATTTATGTTCTTCACATTCTTCGTATCCTCCCACAAAATGCCAGTCTTTCCTTTAAGACTGAAAGTAGAAAATCTTTCCTTCATGTTCTCAAAATAACTATGTATTCTAAAGAATTTCTTTGTCTCGAGAAGCCATGCTTCAACATCTTCTACCTTATTTATCTCACCATTTATTGTAGGAGGCTTGGCCTTTTTTAATTATTTTATCATGTGCTCTCTTTCCTTCACTTTTAATTGATGATAATGATGATGATGCTTGTTTTTATATTTGGATCACTACCCATGGTTGTTTTTCCTTTTATTTGGAATATTTAGTAGAATACCTCCCTTCATTGTGTATTTTCTTGATAACCTATGCATTTTTTGGATTCTCTCTCATCTACTCCATTAGTCTTTTCTTCCTTTAATGAGGGACCCTACCTATCCCTATGGCTAGCTCTGAGCTCATGTTTTTTTTACCTTTGTAATTCTAAGAGGCTTTGTTCTAAAACTGCATTTACTTCTATTTTCCTCTCTTTTCCTCTATTGTTAGCCATGTAGCTCCTAATTTTGGCCCTTAAACTTCTCAGTGTGTCCACCCAAACTAGAGAGCTTATTTCACATGTCTTCCCAACTTATTTTTCCTCTTCATGTCTATGTTGTGACTTGCTAGTGCTACATTGCACCATTTTTGCCTTCATTTCTATTATCTCGTAGTGTCTTCTTATGTGTTGGAATACACACACAAGTTTTAGCACATCAATATCAAATAAATCCATTCATCATTACCTTTGAAATCCTACCATAAATACATGGCCATTACCATCTAAAACATCAATTTCCACAAGTTAGTTCTGAAGATATAGAATATCAACATGTAATCCATGTTTTACTATTGTAACAATATATAATAAGAACCATATATAGATATTCTATTCAAATTTTACCCCCTAGTATCTCAAACCAAGGTCTTGACTCATCTTCCAAGGGTCCAATGTTCTTTTCTGTCAACTTTGTAACAATCCATTCCCAAAGTTCCAATGTATGAACCTTTAGCTCAGAGACCACTTTGTAACACACCCCTTTCAATACCTAAATCCCATACTAAGGGTAGAATGGTGCATTAGTATCACAAACCCAACCTCCATAGTCTTATCATGGAAATGGGGTCATAAAATTCCTCATTTCTCAACTTATTTAAAACTAGAAACACATAACACCATAGTTTTCATCTCGTTTTTGGCCATATAATTTTTTCCTTGATCTGACTTACGGATCAAAAGATATGGGCATTTAAATTTAGGCCCATTACACTTGCCACATCAACAGTCACCCCTACATGTCACTGACATGGAATATTGTGTGGTTCCTTCATGACTTCCCTTCCACTATGGACAAATTCATGTGGAACATATGTGCCTGTGTATAGTTGGTAGTCGGCCCATTTCACCAAAACATAAGGCATGGCATTGGTCAAAACTCTGACCCTGACTTGGTTGACTAGCCAACAAGCCCGACTAACTACCAACTTGCTGATGGTACTGGACCCACCAACAAAGGGGATCTCCCCAATGTGAAGTCCCAACTAGACCTCACACCATTTGGTTTAGGAGTCCCATCTAGTGTGAAGTCCTGGTTTCCATATACTTAGAGATCTACCTTCGTTATAGCTGTCAGCACATGAGAGTGTTACGTTGATATCTTCAAACAAAAAGATACGTGTGCCGAGTGAGTGCATAGTGTAACTGTGTCAAGGTTCTCTTACTACAAAAGGGGGAGAAAAGTGAGCCTCTATGTGAGAGGTAGTAGTACCACCTAGGAACCGACACACGCAAACCAGGAATGTTATGTCCAACATCCAATGGAATAGTCCATAGTAGATGCAATAGTCATTAAAACAAAAGTGCAAGGGAAAACATGTACACCATCCAGCACAGGAGCCCACATGGATGTGATGGTCATTATAACTAGTAAACAAGACAGGTATGTCTAATGTACTCCAGAGTAGTCCACAATGGCGAGACAATGATGATAAGAAATACAACACATATTCAACAATGTAAGTACTAAAACAACCAAAACATTTCAATTGTCTTAGTACAGGTTAAGAAAACATGGAATACAAATGTTTAAAGAGTAGTGTTACAAACATCTTCAAAACATGTGTGAAAACATGTTGGATTGAACAGGCTTCTAAATTAAGAAAAAGTCCCAAGACACATCTATACACCATACATCACTAGCCCCAATAATGTGACATTGGAGCCACTCCTCACTCCTCAAAAGAACATACTACAGACTCTCAAGGCTATGTGGGAGGAGCCAAGGTGAAAAGTCCTTTCTCGTACAATGAGGGGTGTATATATAGCCAAGGGTGATGCTTGACCCTTGTGACTCTTGGACTACCCTCATGAACGCTCAACTTCCAATGACTTTTCAACTGACATGACTCTTCAAATTCTTGTGTGTGTCCATTGGAATTCACTTTAACATTGAGTTACAATAGATATGGCCCATAGTTGTGATCTGGCCAAGACAACTCATGACTCAACTTGACATGAGAGTGTTGACATGTACTGGCTAACTATGGTGTTCGTGTCAAGTTTTTGAGTGATGGATGAGCTCTTGGTGTTCTCTGTCTTCTCCTCCACATGGCATAGTAATGCAAGGTCTTTGATGGACTTGGTCTTGCATGATGGTTCAATACATATGTTCCTTTCGCTTGTTGCTTGATGTGCTTGGTACGTCTGTCTAGATGCAAGCAAATATTATAGCATGTGTGCTCCTTTTTCATCCCATTCATCATCTCACTGTGATCTATCAGTTTACATGTTCCTGCTATTCATTCATGATAGGATGACATCGAATCCAAAACCTCCTAGTATAGCATGATGCATTGTTCTTATGTTCCGGGTTAAAGGGAGGGAGGACAACTCACTAAGACAACATAGAGCGTAGCTTAGGATGGACTGAGGAAATTTGGGAGGAAAACCTGCACTTTTGGGAAAAACTGTGTAGTGACCACTGGGAGGAAGAATTGCGTAGTGAAGGTCACCAATATCAGCTGCAAGGTGGGACCTTGAGGGGGAGCACTTCTTCATAGTTTCTAGAGGGAACACAAAGCGGGATTGTAGAGGGAAAATTTGGTAGTTCTGTGGAGTTTCCAAGATCAATGTAGGATAGGGTTATAAGAGGCGTGATAAGCTTGACTGCACATTTTTGGAGAACAGTGCAAGTCTAGACAGGCAGTAGGCGAACTGTTAGACATGTCTGCACAGTTTCTGAAGGCAATGTAGAGCAAAGGTAGGAAGGGTCAGTTGGGCAGTTCTGTGCAATTTCTGAGGATAGTGCAAAGCAAGGAAGCAAAGGAACAATTCGGCATGTCTGTGTAGTTTTGGAGAACATTGCATACCCAGGTCTCAAAGTAGTGTAGGCTTCCAGCAAGCAAGAAGGAAGCATGATAACTGTGCTTGAGAAATGTGCAGTTCGGTTTGGAGATGGAGGAAATTCTATGTGTAGTTCTAGGAGGCAGACAAGTTTCTCACCTCTGGGATTGTGCAGTGCAGCTAACATGGTGGACAACCTCAAGCATTGCATAGTTCCGACTAGCAGAGCAGGGTCATCGAGGGTTGAGACTGTGCAATGCAGCTTAGTCAGGGTATGGTGGAAGAGGGTTGTCCAGTCAGATACATTTTCAGGAAAATGGTGAACCATCGATAACAACTGAACTTGTGCAAACTTGACATTATGATCATGCACTTAGCATACTTAAAAACAAGACAACATAGACCACCAGGACCATCAGAAAAAATATGACCTCATTGATACTATCTTAGATTTGAGAGCGACAAGCATGACACTTGTGATACACCTTTAGATGACAATGACGACACTTGTGCGACAATTCTTACAACTTTTTGTGTGAGTACTATGGGTGTTCACATGGTGAAGACAACCCAAACACATAAAGACAAACCTGCAAACTCACCAGAACAAGATCACAAGCATGACAAATTAATTAACATGTTGAAAGAAGACTGTTGGTCAAACAAGAAAAAAGGTGAAAAATACTTCACAAGAGCTCATGGGTTGAGCTCAAGTATTTGCAACCATCAAAGGAAAAACCAAGGAAGGCTCTGAAATTTTGATGCAAGCCAAAATTTTGGAGGGTGTTGCAACCGCTACAACACAACCCTACCTATGCCAGGCCCAACTGACTCGACCCCGACTAGCTGATCACACGCAACTAGCTGATGGGTCTAATTTACTTCCAATGTTGACCATCCCAACTTATTCAACTAACATGACCCTCAAACTAATAGGTCCCATAAATGATTATCAACCTGGTTGCAAGGCTTTTTACTTAGAATTTTTTTTTTTAATTTCTTCCTGGTTTCACATAACCCGAAGCCTTCACAACTTGACCACTTGTTGAAGATTGACTTTCTTTCAACAGGATCAAATATGAAGATCAAAGACCATTCAATTCCCTTGCAGCATGCCATGGCCATGGAAGACATGAATTCATTGTGTTCAAACATCAGCTAAACTAGATAAAGTACACAAACATCTTACTCCCATAATTCGTTGGGGCGAATGTAAAAATCGGGCCACTATCTTTCCCAGTAAATTACACAGAGAATGTGAATATAAGTGTGTTTCTTTGCATCACAAGGAATTCAATCCATATTCCCAAACACAACATAATCATGAATTTCTTTCCATTCAACATAGCTCACATACACAGAGCAAATAATGGAATAACAACAGTGCATGCTAGAAAATCATATTCAACATATTTAATGAAGTAAACATAGAGATTCACCATCTCCTCATGACTGAAATTCACTGAGATTCAAACCCTCAACATATACAGTTATTCAATCATTCCTCATAAATTCATACAGGGAATCAACATTCCTATTTGACACAGGAATTTCCACATTCCTTATTAACATCATATGCATTCAACTAGTATGATAAGCCTTAACATAACCTTTAAACATAAGTACCTCAAGTAAATACTTATCTTATGTAGCAACACAAACTAGAAACTGAAAGTAGGACTTCAACTTGATGTAATTATGGCTAATGTGTTGTCCTTAATGGAAACTTGTTTGACAAAGATTTCCTTGATGTCAAAAAAGTGATAATATGATGATTATGTAATTAATGTAGATATCAGGAATATTGGTACATTTGTTACATAGGACATCGACAAAGAAATAGCAGTTCAGTGACAGATGAATGAAAAATATGAAGTTTGAAAGGAATATGTGGTTCTTGTGAATAAGGGTTGCATGCATATGTAGGTCTTGATACCAAGTATCATTACCATGGTAATTTCCCATAGTAATTGTGTCAGCAACAACTATTTGATCTCGTCAACAAATACTAACAACATTACCAAGGGAGTTGTGTGAGGTATTGGTTAAGGCAAAATCTATATAAGAAGATGGAGATCAAGGTGTTATGTGTGTAAGTGAATAGTTTATTCATGTGTGATCTAAAATGAAATAGGTGTGCCCCAGGGAGCAAGGAGATGACACAAATTTGGAAGATCTACAAATGCATTGAGTACTAATGGTTATACATGACTGATTTGTTTGTATTTGGATATCTAATGATACAAGATTTGTTTGAATGTGTTTGAATTAATTTTTTATTTGATAATAAAATTTTCAAAAAGTATGTTGTGATTTGTAGCAAAGATTTGATTCAGTAGTTTAAGATATGTATGTTGGTTTTCTTCAGTAAGAATGTGTATATATGCGGATATCGATCAGTAAAATCTCGTATAAATTTTGTGATATTTTATTCAGTATGTTGGTATATATACATGGGTTTTATGCATGGTAATCATGTACACAAGTAGATCTATTTTATGGAGGTCATGTATATGGACTATGGTGTGAATCTCTACTTAATGATGATGTTTGTTCTATTTACTTCTATTTTTCAATGATGTCTTGGTAAGCATGGTTTGTATCTGACAGTGTTGATTTTATTGTGGATTGAAATGTTGGTTAGTGATGATGCTATAGAATTTTGATCTATGATTAAGTTGTTATTGTGACTCAATATGTTAGTAACTAAGTGAGGGATGCAGTGATTCAATTTTAGAATTTAGTAATTTGAGGTCTGATGCAGGTTATATTTAGAGGAAGTGTGTATATACACTTGTATGTTTAAGAATAGTCATGTATAATTTATGAATTAAATTTGGTCAGGGTTTGTAATGACTGCAGATTACTTCTGTGTTGATATTATTGTGGTTATTATCTTGATTTATGATTGGTTATTCAATAAATTGATTTATGGCTTGATATAATGACGGTTCATTGTGCATTGGTATGATATGATTATGATGATTTAGTATTGGTCTAGTATTCAGTCTTTCAGTTACTTCAGCGATTTAGTTGGTATTCAGTGGTGATTCGGTGATTGTATTCAAATTATGTGATTTAGTATTCAGATCAATATATTGGTTTGGGCTTATTATTTATGTGGGTCCAATGTGAATATTTGTTGAAAGGTGGCCTACAGTTTTTGATGTTTGTTTGAGACTGGTGAATCCAGTGTGAAACATTCTAAAATGTGGTCCACAAGGTGCTAAGAGTTTCAAACTTCAATGAAGGGGTAGGAGCTCCCTTTTGGTAGGAGTCGGTAAACAAGATCATGGGGTTGTATTTCCCTTCTAATGGGTGTTGAAGAATGAGTGGAGGTTGTAGCCTCTTGCAGGTGGGTTCCTGCGTGTTGGTAAGAGTCTACAACAATACAATATGTAATGAAATTTTTCTTTATAATAAAAAAATAAGACAAAGATGACAACATTAGTGGTTTTCTCCCACATTGGGTTTCCATCTAAAATCCTGGAGTTCTGTGTGTGTTTCTTATGTGTTGTGATTTATATATTATTTACTACATATTGGATGGTTAATGAATTAATAATGCAATGGTGAAGTTAATTCATTGATGGAATTTATATCAAATTAAGTAAATTGAATATACATAGTTTTATTTCAGTGAAGTCACGTACACATGCAAGCTACAGTAGCATACAAATTTCTGAATATGAAATTGAAAGTAAAAGTGAATTAAAAATATTGATTCAACCCCCCGACCCTCCTCTCAGTATTTTTCCTAACAATTGGTATCAGAGAAGGTCCCTGAGAAGAATCTTGATTGCTTAAAGGGAGATCTATCAAAATGAGTAGTCAAGAGGGAATATTTTATTACAATCCACCTTTGTTTAATGGAACTAACTTTATGTTTTGGAAAGTCATAATGAGATCAAATTTGTAGGCACTAAGAGTTGATGTATGGGAAATTGTTGAAGGTGGACATCAATACCCAACATTCATTCCCATGAATCATGCAGTAAAGAAACAATATGAGAATAATCCAAATGTTGTAAATGTTATCTTGGGAGATTTCGCTACATCTGAGTTTGTGAAAATTATGCAGTTAAGCACCACAAAGGAAACATGGGATAAGATTTTCCAAAGCTATAAAGGAGACTCTAAGGAAGCGCTAAACTTCAAAAATATAGAATTTAGTATGAGTCTCTTAGAATGCATGATCATGAAAGTATTGCAAGTTTTTTTCCTTACAATAGATGGGACTGTTAACACAATGAAAGGCATTGGTGACAAAATAAAGGATATTGTTGTAATTGAAATTATTTTGAGATCTCTAACCCCCTAAGCTAAATTCAAAAATATTTTCCATTGAAGAAATGTGGTATTTGAAGAACCTTACCCTTACACAACTCCATGGGACCTTGACATCATTTGAGATGAGAAAAGGGGATACATCAGGTCTTAGATATGCAGCCTTCAAAGTCACATCTAAAGGGAAAGCAAAATAAGAGCCTAAGGATACAAGTTACATTTCAGATGAAGAAGAAGAGAATTTTGTGAAGAAGCTCCAAGTAGGAACTGGTAGGTTCAAAGGTAAGCTTCCATTCAAATGTTTTGTCTGTGGAAGAATAGGCCACTATGTCGCTAAGTGTCCCTATAAAGAAAATCATGAAAAATGAAAGAATGCTTCAAAGAATAATGTTGAAATAGATTTTAATAGCAAGAAAGCTTTTTATACTCATGAATATATTGAATATTCTTCAAATAATGAGGATGATGAATCAAACCAAGATTGTTAATTACTTATGGCATTTGAAGAACAATGTGTAGATGATACTGGTGATGTATTTATGGATTCTCCAGAAGAAATTGATAGACTCAGGGTCATAAATAAGAAGCGAGAAAAGGAAATCTATATGTATAAAAAAACACCCTTGTTGAAGAAATAAATCAATTAAAGATTTGTCTAGAAGAAGTTAAATTAGTAGGAGAATATTTGAATAAACAAGTCCAAGAAAGGGAAAAGCACTGCAAAAACTTAGAACTTGAAATTGTGGGTCTAAGAATGGAAATTGAGAAAACAAAGGCTTTAAATCTTAGATTTGCTAAAGGATCTGAAAATTTAGAAGAAATCATTAAAGTTCATTGTTCTCCACTAATCAAGGCAGGTCTTGGATACAATCCAAATCACAATGGTGAAACATCAGAACCTATGTAATGTTTTGAAACAGGTACAAAAGGCTACGTCAATGTTGTAAAAGGAAGTAATCATCAGAATTATAGGACTCAATAAAAGAATGAAGGGTCAAATTATTCTCAAGAAAAACAACATTTCCATGAACAAAGGGAAAGCTACTCAAAAAGATATTATACTCCTAGGTACTCTTAATTTAATGGTCAATGGTTCACTTGTCACAACTTTGGTAACAAAGTAGTTCATTTTGTTGCTTATAAAACGATTATGACTAGAAAAGTAAGAAAACAACATAATGCAAATAAGACAAAGAAGTCTTATTATAATGATTTCTCCCCTCTTCAAAATGAATTTGAATGTTCTAATTGTAATAAATTTGGTCATGAAGAAGCTGAATGTAGAAGCAGGATGAATTCATCTCATCAATATGAGAAGAATTCAAAACCTCCCAAGGTATGGAAAAAGAAAATTACTTCCTCTCAAAATTGTGGTCTAGCATTGTATGCAGGAGATCAAGGGAATCTATGGTACATTGAGAGTGGTCGTTCAAAGCATATGACAGGTGACAGAGATAAGTTTGTTTCCTTGAATGAAATTAAGAAAGAAAAGAATGTGACGTTTGGTAATAACTCACCTACTACTATTAAAGGAAAAGGATATGCGGTATTAAAAGAAACGATTAAGGCTGAGAATGTTTTTTTTTTGTGGGCTAAGACATAACTTGTTAAGTGTTATTCAAATGTGTGATCAAGGGCATGAAGTTTTTTTCAGATCAAAGAATTGTGTGGTAAGAAATTTTGATATAGCTAAGACATAATCAAGGGAACTAGAACTCCTGGAAATGTCTATATCCTAGAAGGCGGTAAAGAGCACTATTTTTTGAGTAAATCTGAAGAAAGTTGGCTTTGGCACAAAAGATTGGGACACCTCAGATTTTCTCAGCTTTACAAATCAAGAAAAATGGGAGAAGTTTGTGACTTTCCAAACGTTTCTCCACCTGAAAATAGTATTTTCAAATCATGTCAATTTGGTAAGCAATCCAGAGTTTAGTTTAAAGCTAAAGAATGCATTTCAGGTAAACCCCTTGAACTTGTTCACACTGATTTATGTGGACCTATGAGAAAGAAGCCTCTTCATGGTGGAAAATACTTCATGCTATTGATTGATGGCTTTACAAGAATGTCTTGAGTTGGTTTACTAAAATATAAATATGAGGCATTTGAAAGTTTAAAATATTCAAAGATATGGTGTAAAATGAATTAGAACTAAAAATCAAATTTCTTAGATCTGATAGAGGAGCAGACTTTATATCAAATGAATTTTTCAATTTCCATGAGTATCATGACATCAAAATACAGTTTTACATAGCTAAAACCCCTCAACAAAATGGAGTGGCAGAAAGAATGAATAGAACAGTTCAACAAATGGTGTGTTCCATGCTTGATGAGTGAGAAACACCTCACACCTTCTAGGGAGAAGCCATACATACATCCATGGATATACCTAACAAATCCCATGTTCAAGTAAATAGTGATAAAATTCCATATGAAATCCAGTATGGTAAGCTTGCAACTCTCAAACACTTTAGAATCTTTGGAAGAAAATGTTTCATAAAGAAAAATTATGATAAGCTTGGAAAGTTTGAATCCAGAGTTGATGAAGGAATCCTTCTTGGATACTCTTATGGAAGTAAAGGATATAAATTTTATAATAAAAGGCTCCAACATATTGTTGAAATTATAGATGTTGTGATTGATGAAGCATCCACAAGTATGAAAAAGGAAGCACAATCAGATGACGAACCACTCCCTACTAAAATACAAGAAGTTGTAGGAGAATATGGAAGAGAAGCATCAAAAGAAGGAAATTAAAATACAAGTATGTCAAAAAATACTCCATCAAGGTATGTTCAAAAAAATCATCATGAATCTAAAATTCTAGGTGATAAGGAAGTGGGAATACAAACTAGGATAAATTTTGTTGGATCATCTAGTCACTTACCTTTAGTATCCACAATTGAAGCTCAAAATGTGAATCAAACAAGAAAATATGAATGTTGGGTTAAGGAAATGAATGAATAACTTGATCAAATAGAAAAGAACAATACATGGGAACTGGTACCAAGGCCTCATAATAAAAATGTGATTAGGACAAAGTGGGTGTTTAAGAACAAACTGAATGAAAATGGAGAAGTAATTTGAAACAAAGAAAGACTTATATGCAAAGGTTGTGCTTAACAGGAAGGGATAGACTTTGAAGAGAAAATTGTGCCTATAGCTAGACTTGAAGCCATAAGAACGTTTCTTGCATTTTCTGGCTTTCGTAACTTTAAGGTATATCAAATGGACATTAAATATGCATTTTTTAATGTGGACCTAGAAGAAGATGTTTATATTGAACAACCTGAAGGATTCATAATGGGAAATGATAAAAATCTTGTTTGGAAACTTAAGAAGGCATTATATGGGTTAAAATAGGCTCCTCGTGCATGGCATTATCATCATGATAGGTATCTTCAGCAAGAAGGATTCAAGAAAGGATCTGAAAATAACAATTTATATATCAAATATGACAAAGGAAAACGTTTGGTAGTAATGGTTTATGTTAATGACATCATATTTGGAAGAAATGTTGAATCTATGAGTCAAGGATTTGCTTCAACTGTGTAGTAGGAATTTGAAATGTCTTTACTTGGTGAGCTAACATACTTTCTTGGTCTTCAAGTTCATGAAACTAAAGATTGTATCTTTCTTTCTCAAACCAAGTATCTCAAGCATATTATGAAGAAATATGGATTGGAAGAATACAAACTTGTCTGCACACCAATGGTACCATGATGCTCTCTTAGCCAAAATGATGACTCTCCCACAGTTAACCAACCCGAATACATATCTATGATTGCAAACTTGATTTATCTTACCAATACAAGACCAGACATTATTCATGCAATTGGCATAGTTAGATGATTCCAAGAAAATCCTAAGGAAACTCATCTCAAAGCATTCAAGAGGATATTCAAGTATCCACAAGGCACTCAAGATTTTGTTCTATGGTTCAACACATATTTCATTAAATTTGGAATTAAACAATGGATATAGAATTTAAAAATAACCAAAAACTCAATTCCAGTGATGTCCGTGTAATAAAATATTTCCAATTTTAATGAAATATGTGTTGTTCCCAAAAACATATATTTTTCACTTCATGATTACACAGATGTGGATCGGATAGGTAATGTTGATGAATGCAAAAGTACTAGTGGAGGAGAATTCTATTTGGGGCATTGCTTAGTTTCTTGGTTTAGTAAGAAACAAAGTTCTATTGCTTTCTCAAATGTTGAAGCAAAATATGTTGTTGTTGCCTCTTGTTTTACTCAGCTTCTATGGATGATCCAAACATTGTAGGACATTCAAGTCACTTGTCCTCAACCTGTACTTATTCTCTATGACAACACTAGTGCCATAAGTATATCTAAAAAACTTGTCATGCACTCAAAAACTAAGCACATCAAAATCAAATACCATTTTCTTAGAGAGTAATTTCTTGAACAAAAAGTCAAGTTGGAATATGTTCCTTCAATGGAACAAGTCGTAGATTTATTCACCAAGCCTCTTCCACGTGATTCCTTTGAATATCTTAGATAGAAGTTAGTAATGATTCCTGCCTCTTCACTCTGCTAATTGTTCTAACATAACAGGAACATGCATGCAATGTTTAAGGGGAGGTGTGGCTATAAAAATCAATATTTTATATTTTGTACATGGATCTTATGAAAGACAGTCATATGTATACATGGTATTTTATCTATTCAATCACGTATACTTCTCAGCAATGGCAAAAAAAGTGGCACAAATTCAGGGGAGATTCTCATATATTTCCATTAGTTCATTCTTGTCTTTTTGGTTATAACATTAGTTTTTTGTAGTCTATTGGTGATGCTCTTATGTTGCCTAGGGTATTTTCCCATGATTAATATTGAAATGTTGCAAGGTCTTTGATTGATGTGAAAGATTTGATATGATTAGATGATGGAAAGTTGGCACAGGTTCAGGGGGAGCATCTTCGATACTTCTAATGGTTCATTGTTGGTATTATGATTTCTTGAACTTTCTTTGTTTCATTATGATGACTATAATTTTTGGTGATATTGCTAAATGGTTATTGTTTTTGTCATTACTTAACATATATGTGTTGTTGTCACTATATCAATGATGCTTGGGTTGCTTATGATGAAGTTATATCATTTATTGATGATACTCCTTAATGCACTTGATGAGGAGATATTGATGCTACACTGTCTTATCTACTTATTGCTTCTTGGTAATGAGGATATTCATGGTGTTGTCATTATGCCAATTATGTTGCCGCTGTGAGATGATTATGTTGCAGATTCCTATATGGTGCATGATGGTTGTTGATAATTATCATGGCCTCACCACTTGATCAGGATCTTAGGGGAGGCCCCCAAGTTCTAAAAAATTAAAATGGATCTTAGGGGGCAGGCCCTCAAGATCTGAAAAATTGCAATGCCAGAAAGAAAATGAGAGAACACACAGTAAATAAAACCACAAAGAAACTTTTTATTAAAATGGAGAATAACTGTAAAAGCTACATTGTGGTGGACAATATGTCCTTTTACAAAATGCGACTTGTTACTTATAGACCTTTTTTGTTACAATACCATGGGTAAATTCCATGGGTGAATGATACCATGGGTGGATGTCACAATACCATGGGAAAATACCATGGGTGAATGAACACCATGGGTGGATGCCACTTACAATACCATGGGTAAATTCCGTGGGTGGATAAATAACATGGGTGTATGAATACCATGGGTTGATGCCATTTTCTATTTGGATCATTCCTCCCTCCTTAAGAAGAAATGGTCCCCATTGCATGAAGTTCCCTCTTGCGAAGCCTTTGTTGAATATGAAGAGCCACTAAAGGGAAGGGTTTTATGTGGTTAACCCATAACCATGATGAACAAAGATCCGAGGATAGAGATACCTTGTAATGCTTGTGACCAACTGTGATACTAACAATGTGCAACCTAGAAAATGGATTTCGACGAAGTGTAGGTTTATGGATGACCCATAACCATGATGAATGAAGATCTGAGGTGTTAGTTCTAGTCTTCGCAGCCTGTCACCAGGGATCAAAAAGGGCTCTTACTACGTCTGGTTTTCAGAGATGTTTTGCACATGATCTTCAGCGAAAAACATGTCATAAGCATTTCCATCAGAAGCAACTCGAAAATATATTTCTAACGGTATATTGCACACCCGAAACTAGTTCTTGGATCAGAATATATGATCGAAATGAATGATTGATTCTTGGTTATGCATTTTTTGAGGTCATTTGCTACACACAGGGACAAGTTTACTACAAAATCAGTTTATGAAGTAATGGACATGAATTTTACAAAAGTGAAAGAGGTTTTTGTCAATCACATACCAAACAACAAAAACCCCCTTCAGTTTATGCACAGGTGTTACTATGTGGGATATATGTTGTGATATTTGAAGCCTACATTAAAACAAAACAAATTTTTCATTTGTTTTATTGTTTTAGTCATTGTAGTGCGACGCCATTTTACTACAGATGGAACGTAATTTGTGAAACCCAAGGTGGTTTTCATAAAAAATGAGCCATGTAACAAAAACCTCTTTTAGTTTATTCACAGGTGTCATGAATTGGAATATTTGACTAGATCTTTATAGCCTATTTTTACAAATTTAAATATTTAATGATTTCTTGTTTTAGAGATTATATTGTGGCACAGATTACGAGCAACTGGAAACGAATTTCCAAAATTTGAGAGAGGTTTTTCTCAAAAATGACCTTCTCTACAAAAACCTCTTTCAGTTTTGTAACAGGTGTTATGGTTCAAGCGATACGAGTTTATCTTTGACCCCTATTTTTAGAAATTCGATCCAAATGTAATGTAATTGTTTCTATCTTTAGGGAGATGGTTGAGCTCAACTCCCTTAGTACAGGGATGAGCTAATTGTATATATTTTATAAATTTTAGAGTGTAAAGGGTTTGAAGTTTTCAGGATAGGAAAGCTTCTTTGGACTGTGTAAAGCTTTTTCTAAATATTATTTTTGATGGAGCAGCTTCTGCCCTTTAGATTTGGGATCCATCGCGGTGTTTAATGTGCAGCATGTGTTCCTTGTAAAAACACTTACATACTTTGTTTTTTTTCTTCTTATTCTTGTTAAATCATTATCTAAGGGAAGTGTTAGGAATCCATCCACGTATGATGCTCCTTTCGCAATGATTTTTTTGTTAAATATAGTGGTTATATTTGCAAAATCCATCCTCTATTTGATGCTTTGTTGAGTAACCTTGTGTTTCTTTTTCTTCTAACGATGCCATTGTAGATCCATCCCTTGATTGATTCCTATAGGGCAGCGGGCTTTCTCCTCTTTCCTTCTCTCATTTACATTTTTTATCTAGCTGAACATTGCACTTACTTTTCCCAAGTTTGCCAGCAGAAACTAGCCTCAATTCCATAGCCCAATGATCCCTTCTCTTGTTGTTTTCGACCCACAACTTTCAATCAAATCCCCGTACTTCATAGCTAGCCTAAGCTTCAGTTATTGTAGCCACATTTTGTTGGAAAAGAGAGAGCCCTCTATGGTCTGGAAGGGCTAGATGCCAAATCGAAAGCTTGGTCTGTGGTTACCTCGAAATTCCCTCTTCTCAGCCTTGAGGTTCATTCTGAGTGCTAACACGAGGATAGAGATACCCTGTAATGCTTGTGACCAACTGTGATACTTACAACATGCAGTCTACAAAATGGACTTCGATGAAGTGTGGGTTTGTGAATGACCCATAACCATGACAAGCGAAGATCCAAGGATAGAGATACCTTGTAATGCTTGTGACCAACTATGATACTAACAGTGTGCGACCTAGCAAATGGACTTCGATGACAATGATTTTGTGCGGTTGACCCATAACCATGATGTTGATTGTTGATGATGCAACAGGTGCCTACATATCCTGGGGTGGGAGGTCACATCTCCAAAGAACCCAAGCTAGATGCTACTATGCTGAAACTGATGAATGTGAAACAGGTGCCTACTAAAGCGAGGTGGGAGGGCACATCTCCATAGGGAACCCGCTCAGAATGTTGCTCCATATTTAAAATGGACATAACTCAGTCAATATAACTCAGAATCTTTATTATAACTTGTTTTTGGAAATAGAATGACCATTATGCATCTTCCCATGTGTTGGAAATCTTTACCTGGACACCTTGGAATCTCATATTCGCACTGCAACTATTCCGTAGTCACAAAATTTCTTAAAAAATAATTGATTTTAAATCAGAAATATATCCCACATCCGAACTCCTATTCGACTCATTGTTTTTTTGAAATTGGGTGATTTTTGAAGAGAAGCTCAGATATGCAACCATTGTTCTGAAATTCTGTACAAAAACTGCAAAAAATGATAGGAGGGTCATTATCCACTAGTTGTCACCAGAACAAATTCTGCAACATAACTGATTTTAAATCAGCGATATCTCCCTCATCCAGACTCCGATTTGGCCAAATTATTTTTTGAATTTTGGTATTTTCTCACAAGGAATCCAGATATTTGTTTTTTTTAATTTTGCACCAAAAATTTTAGATCTGATCTGCAAACTTGCCGCTCAAAAACATTCCTGCAAAAAAAATGAAAAAAGAAAAATTCTTCCCACCTGGCCCAAGAAAATGCTCTGTGGAGGACGTAGCATGTGCTTGAATTTTGTTGAATATTGTTGCAAAAAATTGAAATTGAAATATGCATCAAAACCTCATTCCCATGGAATCATAACATGAATTTGATACCACTAATCTAAAAGATTGAAATGGATCTTGGGGAGGGAGGTCCTCAAGATCTGAAAAATTGCAATGCCAGAAAGAAAATGAGAGAACACATAGTAAATAAAACCACAAAGAAACTTTCTATTAAAATGGAGAATAAGCGTAAAATCTACATTGTGGTGGAAAATCTATCCTTTTATAAAATGTGACTTGTTACTTATAGCCTTTTTCGGTTACAATACCACGGGTAAATTCCATGGGTGAAGGAATTCCATGGGTGGATGTCAAAATACCATGGGTAAATGAATACCATGGGTTGATGCCATTTTCTATTCAAATCACTACTTTATTGTTGATATTCTTGTTTATGGTTATAAATGTCATATATGTCTCTTTATGTAAAGTTCATGAAATTACCCATGGTGTAATCATTGTAAAATTTAGTCATGTATGGGCTATTGGGATCAATTCATGTCATATATGTAACCCCATTATTGGTAAAAGATGTAAAATTGGGTCCAATATGTAAACCCAATATATTGGTTGATGTAATCATAAGATCATGGATCCATTGGTGATAGGCATGGTCATATATTTTAAGTGTTGTACTTTTATTGCATATCTTTCAAAGATTCAACATCTGCTTAGGGGGATCATGGTTAGAATGAAAATTTCATGAATCATTTCAGCAGCTCAGACTTACAATACTTAACTCTACAATGGAAGTACTTCTTTCATCCTAGTTCAACCTTTTTCCCTTAATGTCAAAGGGTGAGAGAAGACTTGGTGTTTG
Source organism: Pinus taeda (assembly GCA_000404065.3). Lineage (NCBI taxonomy): Eukaryota > Viridiplantae > Streptophyta > Pinopsida > Pinales > Pinaceae > Pinus > Pinus taeda. The sequence goes on along the minus strand of APFE030855194.1, from coordinate 39,318 downwards.
CGAATGTGTTTGCAGGTTTTCCAGGTGGTTTCCAAACACCAAAGTGGTTACCATCAAGTCTAGAGGGGGATATTGTTGGCATTATGGCTAATGTGTTGTCCCTGATGGCAACTTGTTTGAAAAATATGTCCTTGATGTCAACATAGTAATAATATGATGATTGTCGAATTAATGCAGATATTAGAAATATTGGTACATATGTTACAAAGGATATGGATACAGATAGAGCAGTTCAATTATATATGAATGAAAAATGTGAAGTTTGAAAGGCATACGCGGTTCCCGTGAATAAGGGTCACATACATATGTAGGTCATGTGAAAAAAAATCGCGTACATTATCCAAACAATGAAAATATGGACACCAAGGGTCATCGTCATGGTAATTACCCATAGCAATTGTGTTGGAAACAACTATATGATCTCGTTAACAAATACTAACAACATTACCAAGGGATTTTCCTGAGGTATTGGCTAAGGAAAAAGCTATACAAGAATATGGATATCAAGGTGTTATGTGTGCAAGTGAATAGTTTATTCATGTGTGATATGATCTAAAATAAGTATGCACTAGAGAGCAAGGAGATGACCCATATCTGGAAGATCTAAAAAATGCATTGAGTACTAATGGTTATACTTGACAGATTTATTTATGTTTGGATATCCAATGATGCAAGGTTTGTTTGAATGTGTTTGAAGTAATATGTGATTTGATAGTAAAATTTACAAAAAGTATGTTTCGATTTGTAGCGAAGATCTAATTCAGTCATTTAAGATATGTACATTGATTTTCTTTAGAAAGGCCCCATATATACGTGGATTTAGGTCAGCATAGTCATGTATAAATTCTAGGATCTTTTGTTCAGTATGTTGGTATATATACGTGGGTGCTATGCATGGTAATTATGTATGCACCCAGATCTATTTTATGGAGTTCATGTATATGGACTAGGGTTTGAATTGTTGCTTGATGATGATGTCTATTCTATTTATTGTTGTCTCTCAATGATGTCTTAGTAAGCATGGTTTGTATCTAGCAGTGTTGATTTAATTTTTTATTGGAATATTGGTTAGTGATGATGCTACAGGATGTTGATATATGATTAAGTTGCTATTGTGACTCAGTATGTCAGTAACTTAGTGAGTGATGTAGTGATTCAGTTTTAGCATTCAGTGATTTGAGATATGTACACAAGTTGTATTTAGAGGAAGCACATATATATGCAGGTATGCTTAAGAATACTCATGTATAATTTATGAAGTAACTTTGATCATGGTTTGTAATGTATGCATATTACCTCTGTGTTGATGACAATGTGGCTATTATATTGATTTATGATTGGTTATTTAGTGGTTTGATTTATGGATTGATATAGTGATGGTTCATTATGCATTGGTACGCTCTGGTTATTATGATTCAATATTGGTCTAGTATTTAGTGTTTCAGTTGCTTCAATGATTTAGTTGGTATTCAACATTGATTCAATGATTGTATTCAGATTCTATGATTCAATATTTAGATTGGTATATTGTTTTGAGCTTATTGTTGATGTGGATCCAATGTGAAAATTTGATAAAAGGTGGCCTACAGTTTTTGATGTTTGTTTGAGACTAGTGGATTGAGTGTGAAACATTATGAAATGTGGTCCACAAGGTGTTGAGGATTGCAACCTTCAGTGAGGGGGTAGGAGCTCCCTTCCGTAGGAGTCAGTAGATGAGATAAGGGGGTTGTAGCTCCCTTCCAGTGGGTGTTGGAGAAAGAGTGGAGGTTTTAGCCTCCTGCATGTAGGTTCATGTGTGCTAGTCATGGAAAATTTCAATGGGGCATTTTCGCCCTTGGGTGAAATTAAAGGTTTCTAATTTTTTATTGGGTGGATTTTTTGTATCATAATACATTATTACAAATCGTCCCAAATTTATTTTATAAAAAATTTAGTATGGAGCTTAGCCTACCTTATATTAAGGGAGAGGGGAAAGAAGTAAATTTAGCCCTTTAAACTTTACAACCTTCCATTCACCCAAATTTTCAAAAATAGGTATTTATGATAGCTATTTCACCCTCCCCATTTGGTGTAAAATAAGTTTCTTGTTTTCATTCACCCCTATTTCATGGTATTGGGATTAATTTGGAGAAAATGGCCCCCATTTTTTGGAACCAATGGTCACAAAAGAATAATTCTTCTTTATTTAAAAATTCAAGAGTCTTATTACAACATCTATTTAAAGATTCAATAATGTTATTTCCATCTTTGAAGTTTGCATCCATTTGGTCATAGTCATATATAATACACGAGGGTTGTTCATAGAGTTGTGGAATTTGAATTAAGTAGTCAAGACTCAGCACGCAATGGTATAGAATTGTTCCCAAAGAAGTGGAATTTGAATTAATAAGCTAAGGCTCAACACACAGTGGTACATGTAACTGTGTGTATTTGTTTTACATTCCAATTCCGCTTGCATGCTCTCCCTTTTCCTCTTATTTTTCTTTTCATTTTTGGGAACCATAACAATTTTTGTTTGTAAAAGTGTTGGGTTTTGGTAATAACATAAATATGGTAGATTATATTTTCTCATTACATATTAAAAGCCATGATTTCCAAAAAAAAATTACTTTTTATCATCAAGTGTGTCTGATAAGTAGTAATTCTCTGGTCCAGTGGCTTCGATCTCTTTTTTTGTTCACCACAATTCAACAAAGAGGGTAGATAAGAATCAATTGAAGGGATGTCCTACTTAGTTGTAACATTTACAAGATCCAACAAATTCAAATCCATTGAATATTCACCTAAACAAACAATGAGAGAGAAGAAAAATCTAGATCAAAAAGAAATAGAGAGCACGAAAACATTACATTGAAGGATAGTTTGTCCTGTAACATTACATTTAAAAATAATAAAATAATACTTACATTAACAAATTTTAAAATATTAATAATAAAAAAATACCATCCATAAATAAAATACTTTAGTTTTCAATTCAATTTTACATCAACTTTATATATAGAGTAAAAGTAATTGAAAGTAAAAAATATATATATATATTTTTAGGAGGAAAGAGATATGTGATTCCTTCAATATTACTTAACATGGGTTTGATAGATGGCATGTTAAAATAATATTATTGATAACATATGATACAATACGTTTGACATGTAATATTTTAAAATAATAATAATAATAATAAAATTAGTGTCAACCATAAATAAAATATTTCAATATCCATATTAAATAACACAATTTTATGTCAACTTTATATAACAATTGAATGCTTCCTATAGAATCGGGTTTAAAGGGTTATCTTCTGCATGGTTATCTTCCAAGTTTTCATTCATCCGCAGGGCTTTTTCATTCTTTCGCAGGGGCATACATAAGCTTGGGAATCATCGATTGGCCTTGATCCAAATGGCCCCTAGCTTCGCGAAGATAGTTGTTGGCTTAGTTCTGTCCACCTCTAGGGGGCAAGCCCCTGCCCATATCGTTAGTGAAGCCCTAGCTCCCACTGTCCAGGTGGTCCAGGCCTCACTCGATGAGGCTTTGAAGTTTTATGAAAGTGCCATAATCTACCGGCTCAATGGTTTTTGGCCGCAGCTGACAACTCTCCACGGTTGGATCTCAGAGTTATGGAAGCCTGTCATTTCTAATGAAATTAATATCTACCCGTGTGCTAGGGTTTCTTTATAGTAGATTTTGAAAACCCTGAAAAAAGACAATGCATTCTAGATTTCGGCCCTTGGTTTTGGGAAAACTCAGGCCTATTCATGAATCCATGGAACCCATCATTCAATCCCTCAACAACAGTCATAACCTCAGCACCAGTTTGGGTGAGATTTCCAAACCTACCCTTGCATCTCTGGAATTTCTCCTCGCTAAAATCCATTAGAAATGCAATTGGGAAATTTTATTGCAAGTGCCCAGAAACAAAAGAATATGCCAGAACCACCTATACACGCATTTGTGTGGAAATGGACTTCAGCGCCAGATTCCCAGCTGAAATAAACCTAACAAGTAAAGACTATGTGTGGAACCAGAAACTCAATTATGAAAGTGTCATCTTCAAATGTCGATCCTACTTTGAGATAGGCCACTAACCAAAAATTGCCCAAAAGCCTCCCAGAAAAATTCTACTAGAAAGAATCACCACAAATCTACATGGTGGGAAGGAGCACAAAAATAACATTAAACTATCATCAAGGAAGAATACTCTCCAGAAAACTCTGAATCGCAAGAAATCGGGCAAAAAGAAACAACTCTCAAGACAAGGAGGGGGAAAGCCCCGCCCAACAGCAAAAACGTGAACTCAAAAACCCCTCAAGCATCAACAAGTATGAGGATTCGAATACCACACAAAATAAGTCTTCATTTAACAGCAAAGCAGATCTCACAGACCAAACTTCTTCTCTGACTATCTTCAAAAGGACGAACACAACAAATCACGAAGCTAAGACACCAATGTCCCAAGAACCAGAAGAGATGAAGGAGATGCAAGATAAAGGAATTTGGAAGACCGTAGAGAAAAAAAAGAAATCTACAACACCAATCTCGCCAAGAAAGACGAGAAGCCAGACAATTAAGAACTAAGAAAATTATAGGTCTAATAAACCAATTTGGTCTCAGTGGACGTTAACCACCATCATCATCATCATCATAAAGAAGAAAAATATATGCATGCATATATAGAGAGTGTGTTCTTATTCCATTAACAATTTCTTTCTATTTCAAAGAAAGTGATATATATATATATATATATATATATATTATATATATATAATATATTATATAAATATATATATATAAGCTGAGAGAGATTCATTATATATTATCATATAAAAACTAATATATATAGACTCAATAAATGTTTTACCTTGCTAGGGCCCTATGGTTTCATCTCCACCGTAGTGATTGTTATCATCATAGTCTAATGGAATCCTAAATCTCTCCCTTTTTCTAAATCATCCTTGAAATCTACTAAACTATTTTCTGTAGGGGTTTTTCCCCATGAATTCCCATGTGGAGAAGGGTGAAATCCCTGCTTTGCCCTTTATGTTATTTTATGTGGTATGTTCCATTCTTTTTATTTCATTTTCATAGTTCCCCTTTTATTTAATCTTATCATTTTCTTACTTTCTTGTTATATAGT
>APFE030855194.1:0-33206 GCA_000404065.3 Pinus taeda | reverse complement strand
CCCCCCCCCAACCCTCTCAGTGTTTTTCCTAACACAACTCACCATGCAACCATAAAAAAGTTGCAACCAATTCTTCCTTGCAGGTGTCACCCCCGAGCCAAATTTCAAAGCTTGAGGAAGTGTGCTTTACGAGAAATGAGCTAATATTACTAGTTGAAACAAGGTGTCTTAAGGCTACACCACCTTCATCCACCAACTATACAACAATCACACTAAAGAAAGGGAACATCTTCATTTACATAGGGTGGCTTATAATACATCATCTAGATTTCTCAAGGGATTTTAAACACAGAGAGTCTCAATTTGGACTTGGAGAGAGAGAGATAGATAATAAGGATGTTTATCAACTATGTTAATCCTGTAGGAATAGGAGTGCACTCTGCAACACCATCTTAATGGTACTTCCACCTGTGTTCTCAGCCCACTCCTTTGGACTACCATTTGGTGTTATCATCCCACTAGTTATGGGTGCCTCAACCTCTCAGAAGTTATCAACTAGCATAGTCTCTAGTGATTTTATTAGTCCTGAGATTGGCCAACCACTACTTTATGATTCTCAGTCAACAAACCTTCTGGTTTCCTCATCTAGGCTATCATTAGAGCCTCTCTTCTCCACTGAATTATTTTAAACCCATAATGCTTCTTTCTATTATGCCTGAGCCTGTGAATCTTGAATGATAGATTTTAAAAAGAATCCCTCAGCCTCCACTTCTTTTTGTTGCAACCAAACGATCATTCGCTTTCCCTTGTGGTCTATGCGAACCAATCCTTGGACAATGCAACCCATACCTTTATAAAAAATTTTCCTTTTCTTGCTTGTAGTTTTTTCCCAACATGAACATGGGCACATCCTTGTTGTAAGTTGAATTAATAACATAACCAACTCCATTAAACATAGCAATTAGTTTCTCTAAATAACATTTGAAATAACTAAATTTCTCAAGCAATCTCCCTAGGCCAAGCTCTTGAAATTATTGCCCCTTTCTATCAGCCGATTAATTATGGCTAAATAATTACAATAAACATTTTCAACGTAAAAACTTTGAAAGTCATTCATGCAACCATCATGAAAATTCATGTATGGGGAATGAAGTACATAGGCGCACCATCAAAATTAGTGAAGAAAACAAGACAACGTGCTAAGTTGGATAAATATGAAGTCATAATTCTTGTGCAAAGCAATAAACAACTCAACACTTTCATAGTCAGCATCTTATCTTCTTATGCATGGTTGTACAATGATGTGTAATCCTTGGTGAAATATCATAAGATCCCTTTAGTCAGGTCCAGAGGCAAAGGGTAGAAATGCAGTCAGGCGGGAAGTTTCAAAATACTTGGACCACCTGAAGAAAATTGCTACCAAAGAAGACTTAGAGATTAATAGACATGCCATGCAGAAATATATTGGTGGCACTGCTAAGATCAATACTATGGTGTTCTTATTAAATAGGAGACACAAACCGGTTCCAAAACCATCTACCTAGATGCAATGGAAGCTAGAGTCTATTATTATCCTAACCTTATTAAAAAGTTTGAGGAGGCAATTATACAATACAAATCTTGGCATCACTATGTAACTGAATATTTACAAATTAAAGTTGATGAGCTAGAGTTTCCTCAAAATCAAGCTCAATGTGTCTAATTTGTCTTATTAAGCTCTACCCATTTTTGTCTTATATGGGTTTTTGTATTATTGTATTTGAAATAAAAACATGTAAGTGGAATTCCAAGTGTCAATTGTGGAATATGAAAAGTTATTGGTTAGGAAAAGACAAAATAAGTCAAAGAGTGATGAGGGAAGCTCAAAGGTCATAATGGGAGATGAAGATTCATCTAATTTGTTATAAATAAACCCTCATAACTCAAGAAAAGGGCTTGGAACCTGTTGAGGGGCTGAAATGTACCACCAACAATCAAGGGGTCTCCTAAGTGTGAAGTCCCAACTAGACCTCACACCGTTTGGGATAGGATCCCACACTCCAAATGAAAGGCTTGGAAGCTTTGATTTGGAGCCTTGGCTTCTCTAGTTTAACATAGGAGGAATACTATTCTTTGGAGATGCAAGTGTGGGCTTCATATTCCACTTTTTAGGCTAGTATCTTATCAATGTAATTGTATGCTTCGAAACTTTCACTCTATAATAAAAGCTCAAATTCAACATGCCTTCATGCATATGTCATGGATATAGTAAGACTATTCTTCATATATTTGTGATGTATGTTGTTTCACTTTCTCTAACGCTAATGATATAATTCGTTTTCTTTAGTATGTATCTTGGTGGATGTGTGTTGTTTATGTTATTGTGATCATTGATATCTTGTTAATTATTTTGCAAGTTAACTAACAGTTATTTTGTATTGCTTGTGTGTCTATTCTAAGTTAGTACTATTACTTGCTTCTAAGGGGCTCACTTATTTCCCTTCGATGTGATGGAACCTTTCATGCATTACATTTGATACTTCATAAAGTTCATACACTTGTTGTCACCAAATTCATGTATATATCATTCTACGTGTTTATCACGGCCAAGGCACATCTTTAAAAGCACCACTTTGGCAAACGGTCATTTTCCATTTGGGGCTCCTACTCCAAATGGTGTCAAACCTAATTGGGAATTCACATCGAGGAGATCCCCTTCCCTATTAGCGGCTTCCAACACCATCAACGGCCTCCTACTCATGCCACAAATCAACCTTGGCCTGCTTATTATTATAAAGGCCTTAGAATGCTATAAGTGTTATACATAAGTGTTTTTCATGAATGCGGAAGAGTGTTAATCTAAAAAACATTTGGTTTATATTATATGGTAGGATAACATAATCTCAATACAAATAAGAGGCTATAATCCTCACATTACTCTATCCAAAATGAATCATGGTTTATTATCAAGGAAATCGCAACATCCTCCAAGTGTTTCTTACTATAAAATCAATTCTTCAGAGTAAATTTGGGGTCTATAATAGGCCTCATAAAAAAATAAAAAATAAAAATGTGTTGAGTTGGAATTTAAAAATTATTGAAGTATCAATAAATTGAGTCAAAGATAATTATTGAATTGGATCTATAAAAGTCAAAGATTATTATGTGTCTCACCTTAGTTAAGTTGTTGGTAATATCTTTTGGAATTATACTAAATATTCTTGACATATTAAATATAGAGTATTTTATATTATCATTATTTAATTTTTTTTGTAAATCTCTCACATTAATAAAATCATAATAAATGTCACATATATATAATATATATATATTATATTAAGAGAGAGAGAGAGAGAGAGAGAGAGAGAGAGAGAGAGATAGATACATATACATATATATACAAATATTATATATATATATATATATATATATATATATATTATATACTATATATTTATATATATATATTAATGACAAACAAATATACTATCAATTGCACCAGGTGCAAAGGAACGCCAATAGGAGTGGGAAATGTGGAAAGAAATAATGAAGTGAAATATATCAACATTGAAATACAACCAAAATTTGAGTTTCTATATATCTTCTAAAGAATATAGTAGGAGGTTAAATTTAAGAAGAAAGTTACACTAACATAAATGCCCTAAAACAATGGCAATCCTTGCAAGCACACGGTACATAGCATAGGAGTTCAATTTCTTTGGGGTTATTTAAAATGGCATGAAATAAATTCTGAACACAAAAAATATGGGGTATCTATAAACTAAAGATATCACTGGCACTTGGGAGAAATGGATTTTATCAGTTAGATTTTATTAAGATGAGCAAAAAATGGATTACAGATAGAATTATTGTATCAATGGATGTTGTGAAAGTACTTGTGAAAATCTTTGATCGGGACAACTGAGTTAAGCACTCCTTTTAAGAAATCTTACATTAACATATTTGTGAAAAGTTTGTTGGATGAATATGCCAGCTTGAGTATGTGTGGTGTTCCTTGTTCATGGAAACATAATATTCACAACAAAATGCATGGAAATATTGTGCGAAAAGATGATTAACAAATTTGGAAATTGGAAATAATAGTAGAAACCATACCTATATTAATATTCATAAACCATGTGTCTATTAATATTTGGAAGCATGCGATTATATTTGACATATGAACTTCAAAAATTCAAAAAGAAATATATATTTTTTTGAAATGATGTTTGCAACCATTATGAATCAAAATGTAGTCATGTTGTTTATGAAACTCTTCTACGACAAGGATGGTTTACTTTAGGAAGAGTTTCCGAGTACACATTAGGAACTTCGATTTCAGAAAAAAACGTGCTCATTTATGGAATTTGCATGTTTAAAAATATGAGTTATAAAATTTCTCTTGTAAAACAATGTTCTTCATGTTTGATATGAAATGACATTTTGAGGTACTCTTGGAATTGGAAACCTTGATTTCTTCCCTCACACAATGCTCCTATAACCAATGTCATCTATTATGATTTTAGCTCCTTTAACATACCAAAATTTTGTGTGGTCGATGCTATCTAGAGACTCCTTCAAGTAGCAAACATCAGAGACAATAAATAGTTATTAAAAATAAACTTACAAACAAGAGAGTTGTCATGACTGTGAGACAAATCAAGTAGCGTTAGAGAATGAAATAGTTATGTACTTACAATCAATATTTCATCAAACTTTCTCAATATGGAAGATTCATGTGGACGTCAAAAAGAGGCTTGTGTGTCATAATCTAAAAAAAATAGGAGTTCTTAGTCTAGAATACGTTGTCATGAGTTGTTCAAAAAAAATTTGTAAGGTAAATAAGTAAACCAAGCTACAACATATAATTAGTAGGGGAAAGAGGTTAGTCCATCCATGTGCACCATTTGGTTTTCCTTTCCTCTACTAATTGTTGAAGCCTCTAAAGTTCCCCACCTATTATGATAATGACTATGAATTCCCACCGTAGAAAATCCCTGATCAAAATTAAGGAAATAAATTGTGTTCTTCAACAAAGTTCTTTAGAATCAATATTCTAACAAGTATAATATTCATTTTCATCCTTGTAAAATGAATCTATCCAAGATTAAAAATAATGCTAAGTATAAATGGGTGTGCTAAAAATATAAGAAAGCACTTCAGAATTACCAAACCATTTTCACAAATACCCTATGACTGGAGCACTTCAAAATTGTGCTATATGTGAAGTGATTTTGAACTTCATTTTGATAGTATGTTATGGGCATGCCCTAATTTTTCCAGTGTGAATATTAAGGTGTAAACAATAGGATGCGGGGAAATATTATGGAACCAACATTAGCAAGGAGAGGAGGATGAAGTTTCAAGGGAGGTGTTTTATTATATGGAAGGTGAGCGAGTGATGGTGATAGTGATGTGGTTTGGGTGGTGCAAGTGTTTGAATTGCATTGAAGTGCTTACCATTGAGAGCAATCAAAGGACTTCAAGAAATTGCTAGCCCAAAGATGAAGCACATAGATAAATAATAATGAGATAAGAAAACACACATGAGGACTAATGTTGGGGTTCTTGATTCTTACCTCTACACATCATTGTGAAATGTGTTGTATGAAATGCTTGTAAGTGGTGCAACCATGAATTGGTATATATATAATTCTTTTTGTTGGTGGAACTATGAAATATATCATAAAATGCTTGTTCATAAGTGGTGGATCATAAAATTCTTCTCCATCAGTGGTCCATCATCATAACAGACAAGAATTCCACGAAATCCATTGATATAAGTTAGTCACTACACACATTGTCAATACACACGCATGATGGTGTTTCTAAAGGGGATAATGGAAAGGCATATACACACTAATAGATACAACTTATTTCTACTATATCTTATCATGTCAAAGTAGGTATGGATAGTTATGGATAGGATATTCAATTAGCAATTATCACTAAAGTTAGTGAATTTTGAAAACACAAAAAAGAAATAACTTTCAAAATTTAAAAATAGAGTTTTCTCAATTTCTTTTAAAATAATATTTATATAATATTATTCTATAGAAATAAGATTTCTTATATTTATTGATTTAATTTTTCGAGATGACCTTCCCAAATCTTTTATTCCTTTGGTGTATCTTTGAACCTTTAGGGGCAATTTCTAGTTTACATATATGATTAAATCCATGATATTGGCCAAAATTTTACTAGTTTTAATAGTAAACGACATGTTTTTTATTGAATATTTTCCTACATTCTATCTATATGATTTTTGAGACTAGAATAATAGTCTATAATATGATACACAGGCATAATATTTGAATCCTTAAAAAATACCTTGGTCGATGCACTTCTTCTTACAATTTGTAACCACATTTAACACATGTTTAGGTGTGTTTGTCTTTAATTATGCTACCTTGTCATACAAATTGTCGTAATAATATTATTCATGTTTGACATATTGGCACTGCCTTATTTTATAAATGGATGTGATATTCTTCATTATTAACATGTTTTAAATACCTAACCTCTAATTAGCCAAAGACATGGACCACTTATTTTCACATTGTGTGGACATGTTGAAGTAGAATTTGTTGGATACGTATTCATAAGAAATTGTAGTATCATTGCACCATGTCAACTAACACTGTCCTTTTACTTCTCTTCACTATCTATACTATATTTTGATTTTTGTTTTTTTAACTTAAAAAATAAATATCTATAAAACATAAACTACCTCCATAGAATATATCAAATTTAAAAATAATATAGAAAAAAAAGTGAATAATAAGAATGCAGTGACTATAATTAATAAAAATAATATTTGCCAATACATATCCTTCGCATTCTCTTCAATATTCCTTTCCCTTGTTCCAGGGTATGCTAGTATAATATGATCTTCTTACAAAGACAAATTAGGTTCCATAGAGGATTGGTTTGTTATCCAATGCACATTGTGTTTTGTTGTCAAAGTTTCCCACTCTATTATCACAATAATTTCAAATATTGTTGTCATGATGGCAAGTTTTGGTTGACAAGATTAATGTGAATTACAGGGAAAGAGATGAATGTTAGGACTTAGGTGATCCAAGAGTGAGAAAATGTGAGGAAGTTTGGAATGGAAAATATTGATGTAGAGTTCAAATGTATATATTTGTTAAACCATTCACCCATAGTTTATGCATATGTTATGTACATCCTAGTGGTTGATAGGTCTCTACAGATAATTATGATTCAATTTAATTGGTGGCAATCTAGTACATGCACACTACAAAAATGCTCTTGGCCAATTGAACTAGACAAGATGCACATCCATAAAGATGCATTGTGGGCAATGTGGATCTAAGTATAAGTAATCAAATTTGATCTTGTTTGGGCCTTTCCAAAGGGTTCTAGTTCATCAAAGAAGTGGTTATCAAAGTATTTCTCCAAAAACATTAAATTTAAATTTTACAAGTCAAGAAAGAAGTTGTGAATTGATAAAAAAAATTAAAAATGAAAGGTGGTATTTTAAATATTTTATCTAACATTAATTTCACAATACACTATAAAATCTGCCAAATTAAACATTTAAGGATTCAAATGATTCAAATCTCATCAGGATTGAAAAACAAATATGTCATGCGAGAGTTGGTATAACACATTGGAAATGTCTAGAATGATGGTATTTATTCTCTCAAATATATGTGTGTCTAGATGGAAACAATATTGAGGAAGCTTATAGTCAAGATGTGTTTTAGAGACATAGCTAAAGGATCCAGGGGCCAATACAATGTTGAATATGACAATGGAAAATATTGAGGTTACTAGGCAAAGAAATTTCCATGTGTCAGATTTTAATTCAGGGGAGATAGATGAAAATGTGACTTTCTAATTGGCTAAGATGAATAATGCCTTCCCTCCCCAACCCTACAAAGAAACACTTATCAACATAATTATGGGCTTTTAAATATTTTATCTATTAACAAAGTGAATATGAATAATGCAAAAATTGCATTTTTTGTTTCACACTTTTGCCAAAGCTATGTGAAAAATCCTATATGAAAAATCATACATGAAAAATATATACTTTATTTTACATATTTCCATTTATCCTCAAAAAAAACATGGGAGGGTGTTTCTTGACTTTTCCAGTTCTCTCAAAGATCAATAGGTATTTGAAAAGAACACCTATTGAAGTTTTGAATTTTTAATGTTACTTTTTCATATATTCTTAACAATTTTTTTGGTTGAGTAATTTCAAAATAATTAACGATTTTTCACATCATTCATAGGTATTTATAATTTCATGTAGTATAATCTCTACTTATGCAGTATTTTTCTTTTTCGTTACAGGTTTACCTTTTCTGACATAATGCTAGGATGTGGCACTAATTTAGCCCTTAGATGTTGGATGTGGTACTTGTAACACACCCCCTTGCCACTCGTCATCCTACTAAGGTAGAAAGAGGGAAGTTACTATGTTAACCAATCTTGAATGTACATTTATGGAAATGGGGTCTAAATTTTTTCAATATTTCTCACTTTCTTAAAACTTACCAAGGATAAAATTGTTGCATTCATCTCGTCGAGACCTTTCTAGTGATATAAAAATTTCCTAAATCATGCTTCCGGATCAAAAGATATAGTCATTCAAAGCTTGGCCTATTTGACAGTGCCATGTCACTCTAGCCTTCCAAGTGTCAACTACGTGGTTCCCACATGGTGCACACGTGGGTATCCATGTCATATCTCACAGTGTCACATATACAAGTGATTTTCCCCCTTGGTAATAACAAATGTGCATCAAGGATTAACCAAATGTATATATAAAGACACGCAGACCCCTTTGTGGCCGCGTCACCCTGGGAATAAAATATCAACAGGTTTTCTTGCAGTGCCCTATTGAAACTACCAGGGAAGGACTTTCGGGTTACATGGAAGTCCACCAAGCCATATTGCCACATCAACTCAGCCAAAGAGTGCTTCAACTAAATGCATGGATCAACCCCCTTTTTTGGACCCCTCCTATGCAACTTCACCTTCGAGTAGGCCCCTTAGTGCCACGTTACCCTTGGGATAAATTCCCAGTAGGATTGAACCAATCACTAATACAATCCAAGGTAAAAGTGTCATGGTGAAGTCATCCACTTTTATTTCCACATTGACATCAAACACTCCACGTGACTCCATTCCAGGAGTGCCACGTGTCACCCGTTTATAGGTCACTTGGACCATCAAACCCCTCATTCCAATTAACACATGTCTTACCTCACAGGTTGTCATGTTGCCCTAAGTGTGATATTTTCTTCAAATTTGTAGGATTTAACATGATTTAGAGCTGGTGGAGATGTTTAAGAATCTTATGGGATTTCATAGCTAGAGATTATATCATTCATATTAGGTTATAATAGCACATAACATTACTTATCACCACATAGAATACTCACTTATATATGTTGTGTGCACATTGAATGTGTGTTATTATAAGAATGTATTTATATTTTGACCAAAATTGATGTGGAATCCAACTTAAAATTGCAATTCACATGGTGTACATATGCGGCAAGCAAGACATGTAATGGTGAAGTGTCTATGTAGCAAAAGAATGTGATATGGAGATGGCCTTAAACCATATCACAGCTTGTGTTATAACCTCTAAGCTTGAATCTTATTTTAGAATGTAATTATCCATACAATCTTCAAGAATCTGAACATGTTTCTTAAAATAAATTCTTTGTTCACACGTCATTCATACATAATTTTTATGTTGGATGTGGAGCTAATGACGCAATGCCAACATAGTTTTAATGGGCCGAGGGGTGTGCTAATTCGATGATGTGGAGGGTGAGAAATGTGGATGCGTGGAGTGCAGAAAATTAGGTTGGTGCACATTCAATCCATTATGTTGACCTACGATGTAAGAATCTTTAGCACTTAAGAACTATTCCATGTGGATTGTAAAATAGAATTTGGTTTATACTGAATTTTCACGTATATAACCAAAAATTTTATATGTAATTTGTTGCACTTAGGAAAATGACCACAAAACCAAATTTCTCGCTATCTAATAAACCCTTCTCAATAATCCCTTACAAAGCCAGAGAAAAAACCATTCTAAGAAGCACAAAAATCTTGGGTTACATTGCTTAAAAACCCTAATTTCAAGCAGTGTCACACATTTCTTATGAGAAAAATGAGACACTGCATGTTCAATCCTTACTACCTACTATCATTTTCACACCTATCTCCATTAAAAAGTGTGACACCCTTTCTACATGGGTAAAAAAAAAAGTGAAATCTAGAAGCCTTGTTGAGGAAGCTTATCCTAACAACATGGACTCGAGCCCCTACTTATCTGGGCCTCATCCCAAGATTGATATATCTAATCCCACTCATTATGAAACCTATTCCTCCATTTTTTTGGATCTCATCCCATGGAAAATGAATCTCCAGTCTACTCTCCTCTCCTATAAATACAGTGCAGATCAAAGGAGAAGGGGTTGACTTTTCGATTAGGCTTGGTTTATGCCCTTATGTTGTCCAATTGACATTGAAGGCTTGTTTTGCAAAGGAAGGATTGGAGATCTTTGAGTGGAGGCTTATGACATCAAGGCATGGGTTGTAATATTCCTCTCTTATTTATTAATACTATGTATGTTTTTTTTTTTTTCGCGTGACTTGCTTATTGTTTGCATTCATTGTATTATAGCTTCTTGATATTTTAATTAGTATTTATTGAACCATAATATGTTTTGATCCTTTGGTCTATCTTTGTGTTGGAAGTTCTAGTCTTCAGAGATTGAAGTGGAGCAGGAAATCAAGGAGGAAGAGGATTGAAGTGAAGACCTATTTCGTTAAACACGTAATTCTTGTTGAAACTTTACTAGAGAAAGATGATATGTGTTTTCCTATTTGTTCTAGATTTGATCATTAAGTCTAGGGAGATCGCTCTTATCCGCCTTATATATATATATATAACTAATTTAAAAATCTAATGAAAGTTCAATAATTAAAAAAAATAAAAATAAACCTGATCATATATATGGCCATATATTTTGTTTTGAATATTATCCATATATTATCAAGTAGTTTCACTATTCTATATTATGTCTTTGTTCAAGTTAGCAATATTTTAAATTTTAATAGAAAGAACACTAATATCTTATTCTTAACGACAATGATATACCCCTTTATGATGTTGATTTTTAATTAATGTCACTCATGATATGAGACTGAGCACGTGGGTTGGCACTTATTTTAATATCTCTAACTTTATTAATGGATAAAAAGCAAAGGACTTTATAGACAATAGGAATCCATTATTTTGTCTTAATAACACATAGAAATATAATACTCACATTGTATTTTTATTCAAGATTTACTCTGGAAAATAAGACTATTGAAAACAAATCTTAAAATCAAAATTTACAATAACTCTGTAATGCATCCAGTGGTAGAAAATAATTTTGAGCTAAAATATGGATAAACAAAGATTACCCGTAAAAGTTAAATTGCAACTTGTACTCATTTTCCTTTGACCTTGTCCTTAAAATAAATAAACTTACCTAACAAACTTTTAGTATTGATAAAAATAAACATTAACAAAATATATAAATACCAAATCCATAGGTGATTCATTGTCATCCAAAGCAAATGGTTAAACGGATAATCTACCACACCTTAAAACTTTGTAAAAGATTGAAAATGGCAGCATGGGTGTTGTAACATTGTCTTGTTAAAAGTTTTTCCAAAAAATATTGAAAACATTTTTATTTTCATAGCACTTTGTAAAAGTTTCTTATGGCCTATAATAATGCATTATATGTATTATTAATTTATATTAGAGAGCATTTTCTTAAAGTTTATGTAAAAAAAAAAAAAAAACATTTTCTTAAAGTTTATGTAAAAGTGCTTTGAGTAAAGTGCATGCATCTATAAACGGTCATGATGCATGCTTACGAATCAACATTCTTGATGAAAATTGGACCCCCCGCTCATTCAACATTCAACGTGTGTGCATGGGGATGGGGTACGTGATTTTTTGTTTCAAATAAACGGCTAGAGATAACATGGCAGCAACTCATGAAAGGTCGAGCCCTGTAGAAAATCGAATATAACCACCCCTAGGCTATATAGAAATATCTTTATTCTATATTACACTAGAATCCATTCAAGATACCCTTCAAGTATCCATGCCAAATAAAGTCCAACCTTTTTCCAATCAAGCTTTGTAAGATATGTTTCATAAATTAACCCCTTAGGAAAGAAACACTCTTCTAGAGTCATTTTTACTAGAGAATGCCAATATTCCACAAAATAGTCCTCCTTACCTTCAAGCTTGTTTGTAGAGATTTCTAGGCAAATAATATCTATGGCCTTTTTAGGGTATAACCATGATGAAATCACTGATGAAGCATTATTAGGTTTTTTATCTACCTTCTCTTTAGGAAAAAACCTTTTGTTTATTTTCACTTCAACTAGTATATAGCAAACACTATCCCTGAGCAGTTTATGAATTCTGGTATCATGAGGACATTTAAATTTCAATCAATATTAGTGTATCTGTTCATATTTTATCAATCAGACTAGTTTCTTTAGATGTAGTTTCATAAACAGAATTCAGAAGGAAACTTGTGGTTAGTAGTTCATTAGACATCATTGGTCAAAAAAATGTTCTAAAGACTTCCCCTTTTCAAGATTTTCAAACCAATTCTTATATGTTCGCTATAATATTTTAAGTGATACTCAAGCCCCAAAAAATTTTCGAGAGATAAAACAAATCCTACAATTGAGAGAACAGAAAAAAGTTGGATATTGGTTCTTCTACAATAATTTCACGAAGATAATATTATATGGATGTGAATTTCCTCCTTATAGGTTACCAATATTCCTTCCTATAAAGATTTTTTTCCCTTAACTTTATAAGGCAAAGATTGAATGTTGATAAAGTTCATTTCTTACCAAGAAAGAAACCAACACATTTCAATCTTAAGGCACAGACTGGACCTTTCATTGCAAACACTAGGGTAGTTGATATTGAGGTAGAAACACTATTATAAGAGATTGGATTAACAAAGGGAATCTAGAGCTATGATCCTACAGGAAAAATTTCTTCCTTAAGAGTTCAACAAGGTTCTTCCCCTTATGGGCATTTACAAAACTAGAATTTGAACAATTTTCCAGCAAAGAAGTATGGGAAGCGAGTACTCTACAAGATATATTAAAGGAATAGGAAGCAGAGCAAATCATTAGGCCTAATGTTTTATCTACCCCCTAATAGAAAGAAAAGTAAATTAAAAGACCTTCTGAAGATGTTTAACTATTGGTGTCAGATTCAGAGGGAGGAGGATTCAAGCTTTATAAGAGATAGAAGGTGAGAGAAACAAAGGAATCAATTTCAAATATAGTGTCATCAGAAACTTCTACACAATGAAAAATTATTATGACAAGAAAGCTTGTATATATTGTTAAGTAGTTAGAACCAAAAATCACAAAGCCATCTTCTTCATCTGCTTCTAATAATCAAAACATGTTTTCTCGGTTCTTAGAAATCAAAAAGAAAAATGAAGTGACTTTGAAAATTGTCATGTAAAGTGAATTTTGGAAGTAAAACTCTTTTACAAAGAACATATTGCTTTTTGCTTTGGATGTTGAGAAAGGCTAATATCAGGTAGCATTCCTAGAACCAAAAACTCAAGGTGCAAAATTAGTTGAAGGTTATAAGACTTATTTGTTTTCATTTAACAAAAAGAAAATCCATAATATAGATCAAATATATATTCATAGGAAAACAGGGGAGATGATATATTCTACTTTGACTAGTTCATCCATTAACCTTTCTAGTTTATAGAGTTCATTCAGCAAGATAATTGTTGAATTAAAGAGGGAAAGAATGTCTTCTCTGGCTAAAGATACCATAATTAAATATTTAGAAGAAATAATTATTATATTGGGAAATGACCCCAATGATCTTAATGTTGTTCAAGAATTGATGAAAAACAAGAATGCAGATATACAATCACTTTGCAAAAAACTCAAATTGCTAGTGACTAAACATCCACAAACTCAAGAGACTGAATATATACAAAAAGAGAAAGAGATGCCCTTTTCAATCATGATTGAGAAAAATAAGTTAATGGAAAAGCTAGAGTCCCAAGTAGAATAGGTTCTTAAAGAAAGAAATCAACAAGAAGGTATATCAACCTCTTCATCTCAAGTAGGTACAGTAGAAGAAGATTGTTCAGATAGATTAGTACAAGATATTTCATCACTGTCTCTGAAAAATGAGAAATTGATGACTTGAAGAAAGCATTGGACAAGGCTCTACAAGATGCACTAAAAAGGGATAATTTCTTAATTTCTCAACTACAGGGGAACACTACTTTGAAGAAGCAAATTCAATGGCATCTCATTCAAGCTAATATCACTCAATGTTTAATCCAAGCTGAAGATAGAATATCAATAGACATTGTCTTCAATGTTTGAAGTCTAGACATCAATTGATATTATGGTTGAATAAGAAGAATTATTAGAGCTTTCTAAAGGAGCAATAAATGATTGAAAATGAAATGGGGAATAAACCAGTTCAAGCTATTAAGATTATCATGTTCCTGAACTCTAAAACAAAGGTGGAGTTAGAAGAGATTGGTATTTCAGAAAGAACTCATTCAATCATGCAAACCAAAAAAAATGTAACCAAAAAGAATTTTACAAGACAGATGAAAGAAACATGCAAACTCATGCAGGTTCAGGTGGATAAATCCAACAGGAAATTCAATCTTCTACAATAAAGAGGATTTCCATCATTTATAAATTCAGAG
The DNA here is from genome assembly GCA_000404065.3 of Pinus taeda. Lineage (NCBI taxonomy): Eukaryota > Viridiplantae > Streptophyta > Pinopsida > Pinales > Pinaceae > Pinus > Pinus taeda. Next base: position 18,492 of record APFE030855194.1, on the reverse strand, counting down.
GGTAAAATTGTATCAAGGAAAGAATATAAAAAATTACTCAATGAATGTGCAAATAATAATTCAAAATTTACTAGATTAAAAGGGGCTCTAAGTTGTCAAACTCTTCTTGAGAAATTATTTGATGATTTATTTTATGTTATAAAATCAAAAATATTTTCATAGTCAAACCAAATTTTCAAAAGTACACCAAATTGAAGCATATAGAAAGATGATTTCTTTTACCTTTGTAATGGGATAATATTAGGATGAGCTCGTTGAGCTTCCATCATAAATTATCAAAAGTATCATGATAGGAAGGAAATATTCAAGCACATGATCAAGGCAGATCCAGGTTTTGAAGTGAAGTCAACAAGTCAAAGATTGTTCTAGATTATTAGGCTAAAGATTTTCATGTACATCCAAATTTTAATTTGTTAGTTAGTAGTTGTTATTTTGGATAGGATTTATTTATTGAAGTTAAGTAAGGATTGATATTGTAAAAACTACAAATATTGTAAATTTTGATGTTGATTCATGTAACAAAAATATTAATACTATTATTTTTTGTAATAGCCCAATTTTCCAAAATTAGCCCTAAGGAATATTGATTTAAATTTAGTATTGTTTTATATGTAAGTTATCTCTTTTTATACATGGTTTTTTTCTTTTGTACATTTAAGATTGTGTGGATCTTGGGAGAGGTATGGCTAAGAATTATCCTCCCTTAAATCCCTTGGCAAATTTATATTCATAATTGTGTTTTTTTTTTTTTTTTACTGGCGGTTCACAGACACCCATAGTCACTGGGTGGTTGTTACATCCACGGAAATATCTGAGCTTGATCAAGGGTATCAAGCCCCACAGCCAATAGCTAGGCCTACCCCTAAGGGCTTTGGGGAGAATTGACCCTGTGACCTCCCAAATGGCGAGGCACTTATTTGACCAGTTAAGCTAACCCTTGGTGCTATATTCATAATTGAGTTAATTAAATGAATAATTTATTTGGTTTTGTTCCCATGCATATATAAATTGTTTCCTTCTAGAAAATTCCTATATGTATTATTATTTAAGTTGTTGAAAAATCATGTTGAGTATATGTATTGTCTAATATTATCTGAAATCTTCTATCAACATATTTGAAGATTGTTATACTGTTATTTTTGAATCTCAACACTTTGGTTATACTTTAGAAAGGAAGATTTTACTTATATTAAGTCAAGGATTTTATTCCTAAAACAACCATTTTTAAAGAGATCCTTCACTTAGATGCTTTGACATAGTTCTTTAACTATGAATTTTCAGCAAAGAACAATAACAGGCAGGCCATAGAAGTTAACTAATCGAACCAATCAATGCTTATAATAGCAAGTTGAAGCTCTTCATTGTAATCACACTTTAATTTATAAATTCTTCATTGTAATCCCACTTTAATTTATAAATACTACAAGTAGACATAATCAACTTACGTACTTGCAAGGTGAAACATAATTCTTACCTTCCCACTAGTGCATTATATTCCTCGCAATGGGAAACCATTTTTTCTCATTAGATTCCCCAAAACCTCATAATGGGAAGGATTGTTAGAAATATTGGCTGGTAATATCCCTTTTTTATTTAATCACAACATTTGCAAACAAAAAGTGTAGATCAAGAAAGAATGGAGGCGGTGTTTTTGTTAACATTGAGTCGGTACTTACTACTAGTGCTAGTGCATCCCCTCTTGAAATTGCAGGTGAAGCAACCAAGCAGACAATCCATCCACTTCAGTAACACATTTTCATGATTCAATCAACAAGATAACTATCATACAAACCATCGATTTCACTAAATTCAGTTCAATCAACAAAAAATGTGGGTGATGAGAACATCAACAATATTTTGAACCTTCAATCTTCGAGCCTTCAACATCTTTATTGTAATTAAATCGCTCGGATAACTAAAGATTAAAGGATATTCACATCATCTGCATTGTGATTCATAGGATTTTAAATACAACTGAAAATGGGTATTAGCAATTATGAAAGGTCCCTTACAAGTTGAAACATCAAATTCAAAGGTTGGATATTTTGATACCCATCATAAATGATGTGTAATTTTTAGTTATACATGTCAAATATGGGAAATCACGCTATAATGATTCAAAAGATGATGAGTTCATATAAACTCCATATTATGAGAGTCAAATATAAGTCCTTCATATCTTTGAATAATACCACATCAATAATTTTCAAAAATAAATCATTCATATTAATTAAAATTAATAAATGGTTACAAATATTATATACTTTATATTATAGACCATTGGTTACTTCCCTGAAGGTATAGTGGATTTTGGACTCCCTAGAAGGGGGTGCATCACTGCGTGAACACTTGGGGGTGAGGTTGGACACCTATGGACTCCTAGTGCTGACCAAGGAAGTAGTTTTCAGTTGGTAGGATTGAGGAAGGAAGTCATTTAGAGTCCCAAAATCAGTGGTAGTTGGTGTGCTAGTCCTTGAAGTAAGAAACCCCCTCAGACTCTGGAATCTGGCTCGGGGGTGATGATTGCAAGTAAGCGTGGTTGTAGTTTTTAATGATTGGGTGGCGGATCTTTGTCCCAGACTCAATTTCCCTACACATTCAAAGATAAGTATTTATTTATGTTGTTTATCTTCTGATACATCATGTTGTTGTGTCATGAATAATGGTTCAATATTTTGGGACTATATTATGTCGCTCATGCTTGCATATTTGGTACCTCCCCATAGGAATACGTTATTGATATGTTAATGTCATTTATATATTTATATGTGTTGAATGTAGAGATGCACATGTGTGAAATATGGAAGAAAAAAGTGTCTAACGATTATTAATGGTAGGCACCAAATATAGATTCATAAGTTACATAATAAAATTTATGATAATGGAGACCAATCCCCAATGTTATTTTGGGTCTAGACCTATAGATAATATCAATAGTGTGGAAAGCGATAATGAAATAACCTATTAAGAAAAAGATAGAACTTGTTACAAATCACGGTTAATCCATGAGATCTTGGATTAACATTTGAAGAATAGAGGGCTCTGAGACCCTTTTTATTAATACAAGATTACATGGAAAGACCCTATGTATAACAAGGGCTATGCTCGCTTATGATTCATTTTTTATCAAGTTCCAAGTTGTTGTGTGGCATGACAAGCAATGCATTAACATCAAAGGGAGTTTTTCCTTGGTATCAGTTGAGCCACTAGCTTTACTTAAATTTCCTTGAGCCTTGCATTCTCACTCGGATGGATAGTTGTTATTGGTGCCTCAAGGTGGTTGCCGAGGCACCTGATGGCTCTATGTATTGGCATGGATTTGTTTATTGGCCTGACACAAGGTCTAGTATCATCATCATGTGGCAAGCGAGGTAGGATCCTCTCTGGAATATGCACCAATCTTGTGGTAGGTAATCCACACAGGAGTGCCTATTCCTCCCAGGGTGGCATTCCCTCCTTGGGGGAAGGGAAGACTTATAGGCCAAGAACTCGTTTGAGAATCTATTACTTAAGCTCAAGAGGGATAAAATCGTAGATTTTCCTAGGAAATCAAGGGCACCGTTGTGAGATTGTGGCACACATCTAGGAGTCTATTAGAATCTTGAGAAAGAACCATAGTCAGTAAGGCTTATTCTAAGGAGCATGTGTGGCATCTGATCTCGTAGCTAGGGAGGCTGTAGAGTTCTCCATCTAAGACACTACAGGATGTATTATCGAGATATTTTGGTTGATTCATGGAAAGAATGGGGAGGAATGATTTGTATTGAACTCAAATGAATGAGGCCATGAACTTACAGGAAAGGTGGGCTAATCTTATCCTTTGCATGGTCAAAAACCCTAGTCAAAAGACGCTTCTGATTGGTGGAACCATATTCCCTTCACATGATTAGTCAATTGATGGGGCAGGAAGTTCATAGTTCCTGAAGCTAAGAAGATAATTTAAATAAGAGTCAGGTCTTAATGGTAAAGGGTGACAAGATTTTCTCAAGGGAAGGCGACGAAGAATTCTTCTATCACCCAAACCCTTAAAGTGAGGAAGGTGCTAGAGGTGGTTACCCCAGAAGCTCGGAAGGCTAAAGCCCCATGGAATTGTGTGAATAACTTCTTATAGGGTTTTGGGTTTGAGGGTTCCCATTCACTAATTAGGACCAAGTGAAAATCCAGTCACCGAGGGATCCTTTATTCTTAGTAAACTGGAAACGTGGCAACTTATTGCTAGAGTAGATATGACATCATCATAACGCCTTGAAGGGAATGTGGTAAGAAGTTGAGAGTTCTAGGAACTCAAGAGAGACACTGATAGGTGACATGTGGACCTCTCGCAAGTTGACGCATGGTGTGGATGACATCAGTGTGAAGTCACCTAGGAAATGGTTTGATGCCAGACGTCAGAAACCCCATACACATTGATGGTGGAATTTTCCGGGGAATTCTAGGCACTAAGGACTAACAGTCGAAGATACATGGGTTTCCGAAGATTTCTTTATCCCCTTGGATCATTACCCGGAAGTAATCCAATGGAGGCGTTAGGGTTGTAGGGCCAAAAGGACACTGGCAAATAACACTTGGAAAATTATGTGGCACCCCGGTACACTGGAATCCCATAATCATTGTGGAAGAATGTCAGAAGAACCAAGAGTCAGAACAATTGGAGGTTGGGTGATTGGACCCACACTAACATGATAGGCCATTAGTGGGAGAGAGTCGACTGTTGTTGCAGAGTCGTGTTACTTAGCCGATAGTTCAGGTTCTGGGGGAATCTTGACTTGGAAACTCAATACATATTGTGGGTCTCGGAGTCCTAACATGTCAGTGTGGAAGGATTCTAAGGGGGGAAGTTTCAAGTTGGGAGTTGAGAGGGTCCCGAAGTCACACCTAATGAATCGAATATATGTGTGTGTGTGTGTGTGTGTGGTGTGTGTGTGTGTGTGTGTGTGTGTGTGTTGTGTGTGTGGTGTGTGTGTTGTGTGTGTGTGTGGTGTATTATGTGTAGTAATATTTTGCCCCACTCCTCCAATGTGGACTTAGGGGGTTGGGTATGTTACATAGTGGCATCATAGCATCCAGGTTCTTGGACTGGATGGGCTTCGTCATGAGCAAGTGAGGAAATTTTATTAAGTAATGGTAGGGTATTGAGTTAGTCTAGACTATGCTTGTTGATTGTTACTAAAATTGTGCTAGGATAAGTTAGTTGAATACTAGCAGCTCGGAGGGAACAAGATTATGTCTATGAATACATTACTATCATTAGTTATTGATCCAAATTGGATCCATAAAAGTCTGTCAAAAAACCATGACTATATCAGGTCGGGACAAATCTCTTAAAATTCCAAAACAGTGATAAAAAACACCTTTGAACCAGTGGCAATGGCAGCCAGCATGGAACGATGAGGACCTCGATCAAAGCGCGCTAACCGAGGCCCATGGAGACTGTGCAGGAGGTCAAAGTAGCCCCTGGGAGCCCCAGATCAGGAAAAGGAGGTGGATTTTGATGCGTGATTAGCATTGATCGCACATCGCTGGACAAACAGGGCCAAAATGGATGAAGCTCGAGCACTCGGACGCATGGGGAACCAGAGAACCACGAGTGAAAAGGTGAACAATGCTAAAAGGACAAAGGCGGGACCCACACTCTGGAAACTGGCGGTATTGATCGGGGCACCCTCAAACGGTAAGCGGTTTTGGATGGAAGTGGAGCGATCCCACTCAATGACCGACGCGTGGCAAGTGGAGGTGAGAGAAAACCATTGTTGATCGCGCAATATCAGTCGAGCAAGTCAACCACACAAAATGTGTGTATGACATTGGATCTGGGGGACCCAGATTGGACGGATGAGATCACGCCCTATGGAGGAAGCAAAATCGACAAAGGAACACGCTGCGTTTTAGAAGGATTTGGAATCCGTTTGACCACCACAGTGGAGGAAGAACGCATCCACAACATAACTGAAGAAATGAACCGACGAAGCAGGCTTGTGCCGTTTAGAGGAGGACATGTGGCCACTCCCTAAGCGTTCATGATGACACCAAACAGGGAACTCCAAGCGCAGCTGTAAAATATCAATCAACAGAGGCGGACAAGGAATCGAACAGGCATTGGAACAAATGGATAAAAGCCATGAACATAGACAAAATACACAGTCAAGTCGAAGAACAGTCCGAGAGACGAAGAAAGAAGACAGAGGGACCAGAATCCCGAGAGGAGGACGGAATACACAGAGAAAGAAGACAGTAAAGAAGAAGCAGGAAGAAGATAGAAGGCCGAGCTAACCAGAGGGAGCATCAAGCACTAGAGGCTTGAGAGATCCAAGCCATCCCATAGAGGATATGTTCGGGCTGATCACCACATTGGGCTCTCCACTGTAGACCAGAAGGTCATAGAGCTGGTAGGAGAAGAAGTATGTGTACTCAAGCGGCTTGGGGAACCCAAGAACCACCCTGCCAAGCAAACCTACTTGAGGAGAACTCACATTGAGTCCCTACATTGTAATTCTCTGCTTAAAGGCATAATAAAACAAGGCCACCACTGAAAGCTAGACCGGAGACTCCTTATTAAAAATTATTGTGTCTTTGTATTTGATTACTGTATTTCTCTATTGTCTTTCCATTTAAATGTCTCTATGTTGGAAATATGATCGATCCGTTGCTTAAATAACATAGAACACACACCATCACGTGAGTCTATAATACCTTTGTTTAATAAATCTTTAACTGAGGTCACTCATAGGGTGATTATCAGATCAAGTGGTATCAGAGCTCTAGGCTATAAGGTTAGACAAGCTTGTGTTGGTTTAGTTATTGAATTCTCACTAGATCAAAGCTCAAATTAGGAGAAGGAGAGTTGGTCGAAACTAATTCTGAAATTGGGAGAGTCTATCCTCGGAATACAATGTCAGAGGAAGGTTCTATGGGGCCAGACCCTCAATTCATAGAGAGTTTCCTAGCTATAAAGTCTATGGTAGAAAAAATGTATAGGGACTTTAGAAAGCACAAGGATGAAGATTCATCAGGTTCTAAACAAGATAAAGAAGAAGATGAGTCTCATTCCCATGACCACTCAAAAGGAAAAGGGAAAGAGGAAAGCTTTCTCACACCTCCTAATAGCCCTGTGCATAATAAGAAAGCATCTTTGATTAAGTTAGATGTTAAATTTGATTTTCCTATATATGATGGAGAGTTAAATGCTAAAAAAATGGACAATTGGATTAGACAAATTGATGTGTATTGCAGGGTGCAAAACATTGACTCAGACAAAAGAAAAATTCAACTGGCAAGCCTACACCTAGGAGGCACTGCCTTGGTTTGGTGGGAAGGCAGAACCCAAGATGATATGAAGAAACATGGTAAGACCATCTTTGTCTAGAGTGAATTTGTTGCTGCAATCAAAAAGCAGTTCTATCCATTGGCCTACATGCAACAAGCCATGATGAGTTGGAAAACTCTTCGGTAGTTGAAAGGGCAAAGTGTGCAAGGGTATACTCAAGAATTTAGAAAGAGAGCATTGTTTTTGGGTATCTCATTAGGCTCACCAAAGACTCTTTTGAAGTACATTGGTGGTCTACACAGCTACATGAGGCATACCATCCTCATGTTTAATCCCACTAGTATAGATGAGGTATCTGTACAAGCTACTCATCTAGAAGCTAGAGGAAAGAATGGAAATCCAGGAGTTGGGGGACCATCCCAACCCACTGCAAGCAAGAGCAAGGAGAAAAGAAAGAAAAAGTGGAAACCAAGGAAGGCTAACATTGCACAAAAAAGCAAAGCTGCATGCACTCACTGTAAAAAGGAGGGGCATGATGATGAGCATTGTTGGATTCTGCATTGAGAGCTGAGGCCTAAGAAGTGTGAGGGCAAGAAGAAGAAGACTGCTACAGCTATTCTGAAAGATTTGGGGTCAGACTCGGGAGATGAAAAAATTATTGCAGCCACAGGTATAAAAGGTAAGAATTCTAAAGCATCTACTAGCAATTATGCTCAAACTGTTATTGATGAAGAAAATGAGAAAAAATACATGAGCTTTTTCATATTCAAGTTATTTCCAAACATCAAAAGATTGATACTTTGTATGATAGTGACTCACAAGTAAATTTGATTTCTAAAGTAATTGTAAAGAAATTGGGATTAGCAACTACACCTCACAAAGAAACCATACCCGTTAGGATGGTTGAATGATAAAGCACAACTACAAGTGACTAAATAGTGCAAACTCAAGTTTTCTTTGGGGTCAACATTTGTAGATGAGGTTGAGTTAGACGTAATTCCTTTGGATATATGTGGAATTGTTTTAGGAAGTCCTTACTTGTATGATAGAAAGGTTGTTTTCTATAGAGCTGAGAACAAGTATCTACTTGCTAAAGATGGAATCGAATACTTTGTAAGAGCTCACAAGCTCAAGAATAATTATACTCTCATAAATTCTGGGCAGATGAAAAGAATGATAAATTCATGCAAACAATTCTTACTAATGGTTGTAAAGGAAAAGAAACATGATAAAAACCAATGTATTTGAGGGTTGTAATGCTTAGCAGTAAGTTGATATAGAAAACATTGTTTCAGAATATGATGTCCTATTTCAGGAACCTAAAGGTCTGCCACCCAAAAAGGAAATAGTACATTCTATTATTTTGTAGCAAGATGTTCCATTGCCTAACATTGGGATGTACAGGTTGTATGCTTTAGAGAATGCTAAAATCAAGAAGCAGGTGCAGGAGTTTCTTGAGAAGGGATTCATCAGGCCTAGCACATCACCATGTGGGTCACCAATTGTTTTGGTGAGAAAGAAAGATGGCTCGTGGAGAATGTGCATTGATTACCGAGCATTGAATAAGATAAAAATCAAAAATAGTTATCCCCTTCCTCGCATAGATGATCTTTTAGATCAATTGAAGGAAGTTGTTTATTTCACCAAGATGGATTTGCACAGCGGATACCATTAGGTGAGAGTCACAGAGCAAGATGCATGGAAGACTGCTTTCAAAACAAAGCAGGGATTGTATGAGTGGCTGGTTATGCCTTTTGGCTTGACCAATGCTCCTGCTACTTTCATGAGATTAATGAATGATGTACTCAAGCTTTTTCTTGATGATTTTGTTATTGCGTATCTGGATGACATTCCGATTTTTAGCAAAACTTGGGAAGAACACTTAAAGCATGTTAAGCAAACATTAGATGTTTTGAAAAGAGAAAAACTTTATGTTAAACTCTCAAAATGTGAATTTGGCAAAACATCTCTAAACTACTTGGGTCATATAGTAGGGGGTGGTGAATTGAAAATAGATCCCTCTAAAGTGGCAGTCATTGTAAACTGCCCTAAACCCAAGTCTGCTACAGAAGTGAGAAGCTTCTTAGGAGCAGCACAATATTGGAGGAAGTTCATTTCTAACTTTTCCTCAATTGCAGCTCCCTTACATGCTTTGACAGGATTGAACAAGGTGTTTCAGTGAGGAGGCAAACATCAAAAAGCCTTCGACACTTTGAAAGAAAATATTAGTACAGCACCTGTACTATCACTGCCTGATCTACAAAGACCATTTGAAATCCAAACAAATGCCAGTGACTATGCCATGGGAGCAATATTGACACAACACAGTAAACCCATATGTTATCATTCTGAGACTTTTAATCCTGCAATAGTTAACTATCCTACATATGATAAAGAATTGTATGCATTAGTTCAGAGTGTGAAAAAGTGGAAACATTACTTAATGGGAAAAGAGACAGTAATACATACTGATCATCAACCAATTCAATATCTACACTCCCAAACTAAGTTGCAACAATCAAGGCATTATAGATGGATGGGTTTTCTACAATAGTTTCATCTAGTCATCAGATATAAAAAGGGCATACACAACAAAGTTGCTGACATGTTATCTATACCCATTATAAATGCAACTACTATACTTAAGCATAATTCTGTACTACATGAAAGTTACATTGAACAATATGCTCAAGATATGGAATTTAAAGATGTATATGCAACTTTGAGTCAAGGCAAAAAGGTAGAAGAATTGGACTATCATGTGAAGGACCAACTCTTATATCATTGTGGAAAACTCTGCATTCCACAAACAGAGAGAGTAAAGATAATTAGAGAGGCACACACTTCTCTCATATCAGGTCACTTTGGGGTAAGTAAAACAGTTGCACAGTTGCAAAGATTTTGTTATTGGCCGAAAATGAATGAGACAGTTTCTAGATATGTAAGAGGATGTACTATGTGTGCTAAAAGCAAGCCCAGCAATAGAAAACTAGGCTTGTACAATCCTTTACTAGTTCCTTCTCACCCTTGGGAAAGTGTTTGCATGGATTTTGTTGGAGGACTGCCTAAATCTAGGAAAGGTCATGATTATCTATATGTGGTTGTGGATAGGTTCGGTAAAATGTGTATTTTGATACCTTGGAATAAACAGATTACAGCTGAACAAACTGCAAAATTATTCTTTGAACATGTATGGGTTCATTTTGGATTACCCACTTCTACTGTATCTGATCGAGACACCTGATTTATGGGGAAGTTTTGGTCAAGTCTATGGGAAATGATGGACACCCAACTGAAGAAAAGCACAACTTTTCATCCACAAACCGATGGCCAGACAGAAGTAGTTAACAGGACAGTGATCCAGTTACTGAGAGGATATTGCAGCAAACATCCTAAGCTTTGGGATGAACACTTGTGTTATGTCCAGCATGCTTACAATAGAGCCAAACACTCTTCTACACAGAGATCTCCTTTTGAGACCTGTTTTGGTTTCATACCAAGGTCTCCTTTGGATTTTGTCTTTGGTAAAGATCATGGAAAATTTTAAGGATGGAAAATTTTCTTGAACTTTAAAACATTGGCGAATCTCACTAATCCCTAATATGAAAAATATAAAATGTTTATTGATATATTTGTAAAATTATTCAAATTTATAATCATTTTATATATAGTCTCTATATAACGGTGGCGATTTTTAAGGTAAAATAATTTTATATTCTAAAATTTGGGCGAATCATCTTTTATAAAAATGGAAATTGACGAATCTTTTTGTGGAAAAATAATGGAAAATTAGCCCACTGGGCGAATATTAGCCCCTAAAATTTTCCATGGTAAAGATACCATGGTCGATGGACACAGTGATGTGGACAAGGCAACTAGGTTCATTCCAGGAGACCCACCAGGCAGTACAGGAACAGTTGGAAAAGAGCCAAGCCAAATATATGGTTAGGCATGACAAGCATCAGATGGAGCATAGTTTTCAAGTTGGAGACCAGGTATGGCTATATATCAGCAAGGACAGGATGCAAGGTGAAGGTAAAAAGCTAAAGCCTATCAGGTACGGACCTTTTAGGATACTTGAGAAAATTGGTGAAAATGCTTTTCGCCTTGATCTACCAGCTTACATGCACATCTACTCAGTCATAAATGTAGATTTCTTGAGATTGTTTGAACCTTCAATGATTGAGGATCTTGAAGAGCAAAGTCAATTGCCTTCTGTTAATGACCTGCTACCTGAATATCTTAATGAATTGTAGGAAGACACAGTCTTGGATAGGAAGGTGAGGACGATGCACAGAGTAGATGTTGAGTACCTCAAAATTGGACTCAAAGGCTCGAAGCCGAGCAGTGCAAACTGGATTGAGATTGGACAAGTGAGACAGCAGTACCCTCACTTAGTTGATGCTTGAAAGAAAACCAACTTTTGGTGGTCTAAAAGCTTTTCAGTGGGAAGGTCGTGATCTGAATAGGATCCATAAAAGACTATCAAAAAACCATGACTGTATCAGGTCGGGACAAATCTCTAAAAATTCCAAAACAGTGATCAAAAACACCCCTGAACCAGTGGCAATGGCAGTCAGCATGGAACGACGAGGACCTTGGTCAAAGCGCGTTGACCGAGGCCTATGGAGACTTTGCAGGAGGTCAAAGTAACCCCTGGGAGCCCCGGATCAAGAAAAGGAGGTGGATTTTGAGCAAACAGGGCCGAAATGGAGGAAGCCCGAGCACTCTGACGCATGGGGAATTGGAGAACCGCAGGCAAAAAGGTGAACAGCACTAAAAGGAAAAAGGCAGGACCCGCGCTCTGGAAACCGACGGTATTGATCGGGGCGCCCTCAAACGGTAAGTGGTTTTGGATGGAAGTAGAGCGATCCCACTCAACGACCGACGCGTGGCAAGTGAAGGTGAGAGAAAACCATCGTTGATCACGCGCTATCGGTCGAGCAAGTTAACAGCGCGGAACATGCGTATGACGTTGGATCTGGGGGACCAGATCGGACGGTTGAGATCGCGCCCGATGGAGGAAGTGAAATCGAAAAAGGAACACACTGCATTTTAGAAGGATTTGGAATCTGTTTGACCACCACGGTGGAGGAAGAACGCATCCACAACATAACTGAAGAAATGAACCGACAAAGTAAGCTGGCGTAGTTTAGAGGACATGTGGCCACTCCCTGAGCATTCATGATGACACCGAACAGGAAACTCCAAGTGCAGCTGCAGAAGGTGAATCGACAGAGGCGGACGAGGAGAATAAGCATTGGAATGAATGGCTAAAAGCCATGAACAGAGACAAAATACACAGTCAAGTCGGAGAACAGTCTAAGAGACGAAGAAAGAAGACAGAGAGACTAGAATCCCGAGAGGAGGACAGAATACACAGAGAAAGAAGACAGTAAAGCAGAAGTAGGAAGAGGATAGAGGACCGAGCTGACCAGAGGCAGTGTTGAGCACCAGAGGCTTGAGAGATCCGAGCCATTTCATAGAGGATCTGTCCGGGCTGAGCACCACATTGGGCTCTCCACTATAGACCAAAAGGTCATAGAGCTGGTAGGAAGAAGAAGTTTGTGTACTCAAGTGGCTTGGGGAATCCAAGAACCACCCTGCCAAGCAAACCTTCTTGAGGAGAACTCACATTGAGTCCCTGCATTGTAATTCTTTGCTTAAAGACACAATAAAACAAGGCCACCACTAAAATTTGGACCGGAGATGTAGCCCTAGAGAAGAGGGTGAACTCCTTATTAAAAATTATTGTGTCTTTGTGTTTGCTTACTGTATTTCTCTGTTGTCTTTCCATTTAAATGTCTGTGTGTTGGCAATCTGATCAATCCGTTGCTTAAATAACACAGAACACACACCAGCACATGAGTCTGTAATACCTTTGTTTAATAAATCTTTAACTGAGGTCACTCATAGGGTAATTATCATATTAGTTATGTACCAATTGCATGATTGAATGACTGTTGCGTATGATTTGTAAATGGATTGTACATTAACATGGTTGTTTTGTTACTTCAAGAACCCCCATGACAATCCATGAATGCAAACTCACGATCTTGGTTTTCTGTTTAATACTGTTACAAAATGTCTAACAACGTGTGTGATTGACAGCACATCACAAATATCATAGAATAGAAAGTATATAGTAATGAGAATTGGAATGGTCGAATATAGTTCCGATCAGCCCCAACATGGAAGTGATGGAGTCAAAACCATTGAAGAGGAGAGACTAGTTGGGAAAGGGGAAGGAAATCAATCCTCAGATTGGATGGACACCTTGAGAAGTATTTGGGATGAGGTGAGGATCTTTAAGGCCGATAATGAGAGGTTGGTAAGAGCCTAAGAAAGGCAGGCTGAGATCAACACGTTCATCATGCAAAGTATCTCAGACTAGCAAAGGCAAAGACAATTTGAAATGAGGGCCAGTCATAAAGACAGGAAAAACCTTTATGAGTTAGAGGAGAACACCAATAGAGCAGATGGTATTGGATTCAGAAAGAGGCCTAAGTAGGTAAGTGAAGAAATTGTGTTAGGGGGAGAACCTTTGAGTACCCTAGGAGGAAGGGTTAAACATAGGTGCCTTACTCAAGAAAATAGTCTAGTTCTTCTACCTGGAGATATCATCACTCTTGCCACCCCCATCATTCAGAGAGCAAGGAAAGGGAGCATATGCCTAAATAATTCAAAAATGAAAAGTTTCCCACATTTGATAGGTATGTGAAGAAGGTAGAGGACGCTAAAGCATGGTTGTTAGGAATGAACAAGTTATTTAGACTACATGACTATTATGAAAATATGAAATCTAGAGTCACCTCTTACAGCTTAAAAGGAAAATCTAACATCTAGTGGAAGGACCTAAAGAATACAAGAGCCATCATTAAGAAGGATTTGACATGGGAAGAGTTTGAGAATCTTTTCAGAGAGAAATACCTGTCTAAATTCTACTTTGACAATAAGGAAAAAGAATTCTGTGAACTCAAAATGGGTCAGATGAGCAGTGATGAATATGTCACCAATTTTTTGGGACTACTGAGGTATGTCCCATACCTCAAGGATGATACAATTAAAATTTAGAGGTATGTCAGTGGGTTTCCTATGGTATTCATAGATAAAATTGGATTGTTGGAACCCTAGACTCTAAAGGACGTAATCAAGAAATTAGAACATTGTTATGAGAAAGCAAGGCGTAGGCCTGAAATTAGGAATAACTTTCTAGCAAAAAGCATCACTAGATGAAATAAGAATTGGTCCAGGAAGAACCCAAAATGAAAAGAGAGGAAACACCCATATCAGATAAGACAAAATGTATAGAAACTGGTGTCAACACCATCCATGATCGAAGGCCAAGAACCACTCAAGTGTTGGACCTTTCGTGGGAACCATAGGAGGAGGGATTGTCTAAATCGATAGGAGGTTGAACCCAAAATCTACAATGCTCAAGAGGCAAGCATGGTGAGAAAAATAACTCTAAGTATGCTAAGTTTTTGCACAACATTGGAAAACCACCAAGAAAATCACTGACATCCATCATTGAGATGGAAGGTAAGCTACAAGAGCTAGATGTTTCTAATTTTATTGATATAGGTTCTAATTATAGATATGTAAGCCTAGAAATTGTCGAAAAGTGTGGATTGGACAAGGAATTGCATAGGGAATCTTGGTTGGTTTAATTGGAAACAGAGACTAGGAGAAGAATCAGCCATTGGGTGAAGTCATAAGTATTTGAACTCAGTGACATGCCTGCAACAACCCACTTGAATGTGCTACCATTGCATGGGTGTGGCATATTTTTAGGCATGGTTTGGTTGTATGTATACCGAACCAAGATACATTGTTATGAAAAGGCAATAGAATGCTTGGATGAGAAAGGAACGAAAAGAGTGTTGCAAGGAAAGAAAAACCACATATCAGTGATGTTGATCACTATTATACAAGTCAATGCAGTAGCAAGAAGGGATGTATTTTGTTTGCAATACAATATTATGAGAATTAGGGAGTCAATGGAGAAAAAAAATATGAGGAAGTTGAGTTACTTCAAAGGTATCATGGTTTTCATAGTATGTGGATGTATTTCGAGTAGAGGTTCCTAGATTTCCTCCTCACAGAGAGATAGATTTCTCTATGGAGATGATACATGGACCAGCACCAACATCTAAGCCTCCGTATAGAATGAGCACCCCAGAGTTGATTGAGCTAAAACTGTAGATGAAGGTAATGCTTGACCAAGGATACATAAGTCCAATTTTGTCTCCTTGGGGAGCACCAATATTGTTTGTGAAGAAGAAATATGGAACCCTGAGATTATGCATTGATTACAGACAAATGAACAAGGTAACCATCAAGATTAGGTTCACTACTTGGGGCACATCATCTCCAAGGAAGGTGTATCAGTTGATCCTAATAAGATTAAATTTATAAAAGAGTGGCCAACTCTAAAGAACATGGATAAGGTCAGATCATTCATGGGATTGGCAAAATATTACAGGATATTTATTTGGAATTTATCCAAAATAAGACATTCCATTACATCCTTACAGAGAAAAGGGAAGAGATTTGAATGTACACATAATGTGTAGAAAGCTCTGAGCAGTTAAAGAAATTGATCACTAGTGCACCGATGCTGAGAATCGTGGATCCTAGCAAGGATTTCATTGTATGCCCTAATTCCTGCAAGGAGGGACTTGGTGGAGTCTTAATGCAATAAGGACAATTTGTGTGCTATGAGTCCAGAAAAGTGAATAAACGTGAGGAAAATTATGTGACACATTATATAGAATTAGTTGCTATTATTCATGCTTTAAAAATGTGGAGGAACTACCTCCTTGGTTGGAATTTCACGCTCATGTCAAACCATAGTGACCTCAAATATTTATTTGGACAACCAAAGTTGAATGTTAGGAAAGCTAGATGGTTGGCCACACTCAGCGAATTTGACTTTGAGATTAATTATATAAATGGCAAGGAAAGCAAAGTTGTGGATTCCTTGAGCATGAGGATTCAAGTGAATCGCTTGGAAATTGTAAGCTCATATGTTCCAAATCTGGATGAAAAGATTAAAAGTGTTGGAAAACAGGATGAATCATACCAACAAGTAAAGGAAAGGTTGTGGAAAGGTGGTGAGGATGGAGAATACCACCTCACTAAGGACGACTTAGTCAGATTTAAAGGTAGAATCTATGTTCCTAATAGTGTTGAATTAAAAAGACTAATAATAAGATAATTCCATGCTAGTCCCTATTCAAGACATCTTGGGTATCAAAATTCCCTTACAGCCATCAGAATACAGTAAAATCTAAGGAAGAAAGTAGCAGAATTCATTGCAAAATCCATGGAATTCCAAAAAATGAAGGTTGAATGTAAGCATCCAGCAGGATTGCTACAAACTATCCCTATTCTAGAATGGAAGTGGGAGGTAATCTCGATGTATTTCATTACAGGATTTCCCAAGATAGCTAAGCAAGATGATGCAATCATGGTAGTGATAGATAATCATAGAAAGGTAACTCATTTCACGGTAGTCAAATCCACCAATTCTACGAGTGAAATAGCAAAAATTTTCATAAGAGAGATTTTGAATATGCATGGCATCCCCAAGAAGATCGTGTTCAATAAAGATGCTAAATTTACTTCTAGGTTTTGGAAAGAACTATTTATAGGCTTGGGAACAAAATTAGCATTCAGTACCACCTATCATCCATTGACAAATGGGAAAGGAGAGAAGACTAACTGGATCCTTGAGGACATGTTGAGGATGTATGTGATGCATCACCCCAATAAGTGGGAAGGGTATCTTCCACTAGGAATTTGAATACAAAAATGGGCACCAAGAATCCATAAAGATGAGCCCCTTTGAAGCATTATACGACAGGAGATGTAATACTCCTATTAGCTAGAGTAATCCAGTTACCAGGGTTCATGTAGGACCTGATATGCTTAAAGATATGGAACAACAATTTCATATCATAAGGAAAAATATGAAATTGGCATGAGATAGATAGAAAATATATTCAGATAAGCATAGGATTCACAAGGGGTTCCAGGTCAGAGAACACGTTTATCTGAGAGTTAAGCCCAAAAGGAGTCCCCTAAGGATGGGGAAAAGTGCCAAGCTAGCACCACAACATTGTGTTCCATTTTAAATCCTTGAAAGGATAGGACCAGTAGCATATAGATTGGCCTTACCTCCATCAATTAGAATTAATAATTATTTCCATGTTTCTTTACTTAAAAAGCATGTAGAGTATTTTAATCATGTGATTGATTGATCTGCTATAGGTGGAACCAGATGGAGAGTTCCAACTAGATCCAATGTGCCTTATGGATCGGAGGAGTCTCATTCTCTAGAACCAAGCTATATAGCAAGTCAAGGTATAATGGAAGCACTTTGGGCTAGAGGAGGCCACGTGGGAAATGGATGATGCCATGAAAGTTGAGTATCCTTTCTTGTATGAGGGTTAAAACAAGTATGTATAATTGTAAACACTTTGTAGAGTTGTGTGTATAAATCTCCATAAAAAGAGTATGTGTTGCATTTTGATCTTATGTTGTACATGGAAAATTTATCACCAAAGGCAATGTCCTCAAAGGGGAGGGCACTGTCACAGCCCCACCCAAGTCCTCGTACAATTTGTATTTTTAAATGTATTGTAAATATTTTTCAACATTTGAAATCAAGAAAAAGGGACTAAGTCAAGGGACACAGATTCCACAGTCGGGGGAGCTAGTCACTTTGCTTGGGACATGATGATTTATTATGAAAAGAAGAAACCTAAAATGAAAGAAAACCATTAAAGGCTCATGGGTGCATGAATTGAAGAAGGAGCTCTTGAAATTAAATGAGTTTCAAGAGAAGGTATGTATGCCCATATTTCTTGAGAATCAACCACAAGAATGAAAGGATAGGAATGTAGAAATTTTGAATAATTTAACACATATTCAATGGAGATTATCCTGATCATGTACTATTGCGGAAAACATAACACAATACATAAGCTCCTCTACGTTGATCATCAATATAGCAGCATCAATAACAATAAAACATCAAGAGCATTCACACATTAACACAGTATGTATCCCGGGGAAAGCATCTCGCTAAAAACCCCAACTATCTTATATTAATGATTGAGTCATGTAACATTACAAAGTACAATGCTTATCACAAGCAATCCAGTACCAGCTCCACCTGTTACACACAATACAGCTCAGATCTGAATCAATCTCTGGCTCAA
>APFE030855190.1:9253-103300 GCA_000404065.3 Pinus taeda | reverse complement strand
TATATATATATTGTAACCGAATACATCTCAGATCTAAAAATCATCATTGGAAGGGTTTTAACTTCTTTATTGATTCTTAGATGATTTTTATGAGTTATCAAGAAGAGTCATTCCATTTTAATTTCATAACAAGTTTGACATAAAACAATTTCTTCAACCCAACTATTTTTCTATGTCTCAAATGATTGTTCTTGGGATTCATTTTATTCCTAGTTGGTAAAAATATGGGTTATCAGGAAGATCTATTCCTTTTTCTTTTTGTAACAGCTTTGACATAACACAATTTCTTCAACCCAACTAGCTTTATGTGTCCTCAAATCATTGCTCTTGTCATTCATTTTGTTCCTCAGATTAATTTTTATTCCTAGTTAGTAAAAATATTAGTTATCAGGAAGAGCTATTCCTTTTTCTTTTCTTAATAGCTTTGACATGACGTAATTTTTTCAACCCAACTAATCTTTTATGTCCTCAAATCATTGTTCATGGCACTCATTTTGTTCTTACCATTCGTTTTATTCCTAGTAAGGGTTAACATGTTTTTATGTAAGGGTTCTTAGTTGTAATCTCTTTATGTAGTTATTCCCTTTCAAATTATAAAAGTCTAAGGTGAAGGCGTTTTCGAAATGGTGTCTCTCCCCTGTGTAGTTTTTCCCTTTCAAATTCTTAGTTCCAGTTCCTTTTTTTCTTGCAAGTCAAAGCCTATGTCAAATACAAGTAAGAGGTTTCTTTCCTTCTTGTTCTTGTTCCTACTCTATCCTAATTATTATAACTAAACTATCACAACTATTACAGTTTCGGTTTTCCACAGCTAATGGTGCACTATATGCCTTCAATGTTTCCCCCATTGTGGTGTAATTCAACCTCAAATAATATTTGGTTTGGTTCTATTATGCCTTGTCACTCGTTGTTAGAATATATTGGCTTAAGAGTTGTTAGATGTGTTGCGATGCTTGGTTTGCTTGATACTTACTTTGATTTCAGATTCACCTAAGGAACATATATTTTCAGTTTTTTCCCTCTTAACTCATTGTTATACCATTGGACTCATCTGATCTCAACGATCATTAATATAGGTGAGAATTTATCCTTGTTGTTGACTGCTTAGGGGAGAAAGCTCACACTGAGTTTTAGGTGTGCCAATCAACTTTGATCCTTTACATACTTATTTCTTTGTTGGAAACATACAACACCTGGGGGACCCCCTTGAGACTCGAAAAATACCAGTCCAAATAGGGAGGCATAGTCGTGGTAAGGCTAGATGGCCTATAATTATTAGGCAAGTCCATTGATGCAGATTTGCATGACAACACTCTGAAACCTTCACTTTAAGTTTATGTAGGACCTTGACAGACCTTAACGGAGATAATATAGCATGTTCTCACAGCTATTATAGTTTGGGTTTTCCACACCTAATGGTGCACTATATGCCTTCAATGTTTCCCCCAAAGTGGACCTGTAATTCAACGTCAAATAATATTTGGGTTGGTTCTATTATGCCTTATCTATGGTTCTTAGAATCTATTGGCTCAATAGTTGTTAGATGTGTTGCAATGTTTGGTTTTCTTGATACTTGGTTTGATTTCAGATTCACCTCATGCACATATATTTTTAGTTTGTTCATTCTTCACTCATTATTATACAGTTGGAGGCATATGATCTCAATGATCATTAATATAGGTAAGAAATTATCCTTATTATTGACTACTTAGGGAAAACAACTCACACTGCGTTTTCTGTGTGCCAATCAACTTTTATTCTTTACATATTTATGGGTTTGTTGGAAACATATAACACCTAGGGGACCCATTGAGACTGGAAAATTACCAGTCCAAACATATAGGCCTAGTCGTGGTAAGGCTAGATGGCCTATAATTATTAGGAAATTCAACCGATGTTGATTTGCATGATTGCACTCTGAAATCTTCACTTTAAGTTTATGCAATACCTTGACAGACCTTAATGGATATAATATAGCACGTTCTCATAGCTATTATATTTTGTGTTTTCCACACCTTATGGTGCACTATATGCCTTCAATGTTGCCCCCACAGTGGTGTAATTCAAACTCAAATAATATTTGGTTTGGTTCTATTATGCCTTTTCTCTGGTTCTTAGAATCTATTCGCTGAATAGTTGTTAGATGTGATGCGATGTTTGGTTTCCTTGATACTTATTTTGATTTCAGATTCACCTAAGACACATATCTTTTAAGTTTTGTCCTTCTTCACTCATTGTTATACCATTGGAGGCATTATCTATCAACGATCATTAATATAGATAAGGATTTATCCTTGCTATTGACTTCTTAGGGGAAGCAACTCACACTGAGTTTTATGTGTGCCAATCAACTTTGATTCTTTATAGACTTATTGGTTTGTTGGCAGAATGCAACACCTAGGGGACCCCTTGAGACTGGAAAATTACCTTTAAGGTGCTAAAGGTAAAATGAGCTTACTTAGCAGAGGTTTAATTCTGTTTGCGAGCAATTTAGCAAGAATTCTCTAAGAGACATTACATAGTGGAATGGGTCTGAATCTGTCAAAGGTAGCCAGATTCACTTCTTTGGGTATTAGGGCGAGGAAGGTGGATTTGGTGTTGCCTCCCACTTTAGCCTTTTTCTGAAAAGCCTTTGCCATTCTTAGTAGGTCAGATTTGATGATTGTCCTGTTATCACCTAGATTGACCTCAGGTTGAAGGGAGGCAATTCTAGGGTAACCACAAACTATGCTTAACCTAGTAGCTAGCCCTACTAGGTCGGGAGAGGGCTCTCTCCTTATGGATCTCAGTCAAAATGACTGGATCAGGAACAAAATTTTATGCTAGGTATAGTAGCTCAAGGGTTTTGATTGAATTTGTTGGTGTTTTTGCCAGATCAGGAGGAGTTGGGCAATTTGGGTTTGGAAAACTAAGTCAAAATTGTAGGGGATTCTATGGGGCAAGGTAGGTATGATATTTAGCACCTTAAAGCTCTGAAGCTCCTTTCCAGAGATAGAGTGTTTAGGAATTTATTAGATGTTGTGACTTGTCAAGCAAGAAGTTATTTGAAGGCTTCCTAGCTTTTCACAGACTCTGTCTTAGAACTTGAATTCTTCCGAGAACATACAAACTTCAAAAACCTAATAATCTAGCCACTTTAGGTTCTCACCAGAGATCTCACTTGGATGCGCAGGCTTCTCAGATCTGACTCTAAAGAGATGGAAGCAATAACTTCCTCCTCGGACTCAAAAACTCAATAACATAACCAAAATCACACTCATGATCATCAATGGATGAAAAATATGCTTAATTGGGATTTATACACTCATGATGTCCCATTTATAAATCTTCTTAACTCCAATAGATTTTGCACAATTCATTTCTAGCCCTTTAACCATTGTATTTGTCTAGTTTATCTGTTCACTAGCTTTCTGTATCCTATCATCAATGCCAAGGGCACTGTCATCTTTTATCACCAGTGGAATGGCTTTAGCACTGTTCTGTGCTTCTCCTAATACAATGCCTTTGTGAGGAGGGAAGGTGGTAGGAGTTTCAATTTTACTACCATCTATGGCAGTTCAAGAATGTTTTGCTGAGGATGATTCAACATCTTCCATTTGTACATCTGTATTTTCTTGCTTCCTCTTCCATTCATAAAAAGGCAACTAGACATTGTTCTTTTGCATGTATGTTTTCCATTCATGGGATAATCTGATTTTTTCTGGGTATGGAGTGGTAAGGTAAAAACTTTCAGCCTCAGGATGAGTGTATAAATCCCAATTAAGCATATTTTTCATCCGTTGATGATCAATTGTATGCTTCCTACATCCTTCCATAACTGAAAAGAACTTGTGCATTTCTAGTTTTGATGGCTTTTTACAATCAGAAGGCACAAAGTTGTCAAATCTGGATTGAGGGATTATTTTATCAAGTTGTTCCAGATATCCTAGACCATAGCGAGGCATACCAGTAAGACGCATTTTGCTAAACATGTCTTTGAGGCGGGGGTCTTCATTTTCCAAAGATGGAAGCTCATGAATCATTAATACATGATTAGTATCATGAGGGAAAGGTATTTTAGAACACTTAGGATTTGGACACAAAGTGACAAAAGTTATAGGAGGAGATACTCCTATCCTTGGATGGTGGTTCTGATATATGACAAAATCAGCAAGGCTACTGAGATTTATATTTTGATTACACCTTGGGAAAATGACTTGCAGGGATGAAAAATTTACAATCTGGGCATATTCAAATAGATCTATATGAGGGCAATTTACAAATGGTGTAAAAGAACTGACAATATCTACTACTTGTGGATCAATATACATGGATGATGCTTTGCAAGCTAAATCGATTCTTCTGTGATCTATTGTAGATCTTCTAGGAAAGAATACTACAACAGATGATGGTCCTTCCTGTATATCAGCAGAAGTAATCTTTTGTAATCTTGGAGGTTTTGGGTTATCAAAAACCCAATGTTCTAGGAAAGTTAAGTCCTCCCATTTAATAATCTGATGTTCTATCTTTTGATTCTGGGTATCTATTAGAACAACCACACTAGATTTGGATTCTTTGCTGGGAGAATGGAGAACTATAGGATAGAGCGTATTTGTGTGTCTAAAACAACCACGAGTTTAAATGGTAATAATATTTCTCTTTTTCTTCATATCAAACCCTGTTGTTTGAATCTGTAGTTGTAAAATATCTTTGATGTGCTCATCAAATGTATATATAGAAAAGTTGGGATACCAATCAAAGTACACTGGTCCATTTGATAATGGAGCAACCATTCCTCCTATCAATGAATATGAATACTTGTTATGTGTCAGATCGTTGACTGTGACAAGAAAAAACGTATTCAGTCCTCTATGGACTAAGGGATTGATCCCTACCCTTATGCACCCTAAATGCAAACATTTGGTTCCCATTCTTTTGGCTTCATACTGAAGTTTCTTAGTGTCAAGAAGATAAAGTGTTTGTACAGAATCTAAGTTCTCTTGTATTTGACTAATACTTTCTTTGATAGATATTCTAGTTACAGCTTTAAGATGAAACATAGATAAGTTAGCATATACTTCTGATGAGGAGATACTAGGTAGACACCACTTAAGTGTAGGCTGACTTTCAAAATATTCAAATTCTGCAGAATTTATAACCCTTTTAGATGATGAAGAAAACATATCTTTTAATCGGTTTTGTTCAGCTTGTTCTTCAACTTCAAGCTCTTTGAAAGAGACTAATCTTCTAGAATTGTCCATTTTAGAGACTTGCGGATTTTGAGTACTAACTGTAATGAACCAGACGTTATTGGCTTTGATACCAATTTGTTGTAAGGGGCTTCAGACATGAAGCTTGCTCTCATTAGTTCTCTTTTCTGTGATCAATACACGAACCTTTGGACTTTCACACTCTAGCGTTTTTCGCACTGCCTCCTGCCTTTAACAGATTAGTGTTCGTCGAAACCTCTTGTCTCACAGATCCTACCTCAACAGACAGTTTTAACACATGAAAAAGAAAATGTACTCAAGCAGAATGTATCATGATCAAAAAATGGATACTCATATATTTATGTAGAAGATTCTTTACAAATTCAGAGAGAATTTCTGAAGCTCCTTTCCAGAGATAGACTGTTTAGGCATTTATCAGATGTTGCGACTTGTCAAGCAAGAAGCTATTTGAAGGCTTCCTAGCCTTTCACAAACTCTGTCTTATAATTTGAATTCTTCCGAGAACATACAGACTTCAAAAACCTAAGAATCTAGCCACCCTAGTTTCTCACCAGAGCTCTCACTCTGATGTGCAGGCTTATCAGATCCGACTCTAAAGAGATGGGAGCAAGAACTTTCTCCTCTAACTCAAAAACACAATAACATAACCAAAATCACACTCACACTCCAAATGCTCAGAATGAGCCTTACTCCTTCCTTATATAGGAAAATGAGGGGACAAACATCTGAAAATCAAGTAGACAAATTCAGTACTATCTTTCGTCAGTCGAAGAGATGTGGCTCAAAGCTCACCCGAAGTCGGAGAAGTGCTTCGAGTCTCGTGACTGAAGAATCTTCGTACTAAGTTACACTATGGAATATTTGAACAAATCCCACGGAAAACATTGTACTGTAAATAAATTTTACATAGTGGATACTTTTAAACAAAATAGCCAACAAGAAAGCTCGTCACATTCAGTCTTGTGACTAGACATCATTATTACATTGTGGAAGCTTTAAGGACAAGCCCACGAGAACCATTAGACCCCTAGGGGTGTGGCCCCTGGAAATCTTATATGAGAATATCTACAAGAATCCCAAGCTTTTGTATAAATTCTTCGCACAATCATATGCTTTCTTAAGGCAATTTGGTGTTTAATCTTAGTCATGACTAGCCATTCATAGTGTCTTTTCATAAAATAACCAAGAATTTGTCTGTCTTGATAATTATTGACATCTCCAATAGTTTTACATGGAGAATGCTAGCATTCAGTTAAAAATCCACAAGTGTCACATTCATATCAGTGGTCACGCTGAAAGAAAAGAGGATCCATAGTAGTCTTGTTGAGGCCAAAATCGTTCCACCATTGTTGAAGCCATTCACATTGTCGTTGTCTTTGTGTGGTCCCTGTGGCCCCAAATTTTACTCTTGTGTACTGAGTTTCATTTTTTCCATCTACATTCATGATGTCCCACCACAACTTTTTGTAGCCTGAAAAGTTGTAAATGGTATTAGGGAAGATAATGCTTGGATTACCCTGTGGCTTCTATATCTGGCATGTCATACCATCTCGTCCATCTGGTCTGATTTATGCAAGATATTTGTGGAAAATCTCCTCTAGTTGCTTCCTTCTGTCCAGATCATAGTGATATATCTAAAATTTTGGCTTAGGGATTCTTCAGCCAAATGTGCGGCCATCATACTCCTCTGATACACCATGTCGTGTATCCATTTGCTACCTTTTGGATAGACTTTCCTTTCAAGTACTTAGTGTTGAATATCTGAATGAGGATGGAAATCTACATCGAGCACTTTTGTGTTTCTTAGCTGCCATGTTGGTTTCCATTTGGAACAATCTTCTTCCCATTTTTGTGTTTCAGAAATACTTCTCAGAGTCTCCGTATGTTGAGAAGGGTCCCATTCTATTACTGTCACCATGGCAGTCTCTTTCTGATTTAAATATTCTCTGCTTAGGAAGTCAGATAGACAATTCTTTTCGCCTTTGATGTGTTCGACTTCAAAGTCAAAATTTGCAAATAGAGCCTGCCACCTTGCAAACTTAGCTTCTCCTGCTTTCTTTATAGCTTTACTAAGAACTTTCTTTAGTGCAGAGGCATCTATTCTTAAGAGAAACTTTTTGTTTATCAAGTAGATATCAAATTTATCAATGCAATTCCATGTTGCTTTGACCTCTTTTTCTATAGTATAATAGTTTTTCTCAGGTAGGCTCCAAGTCCCTAAGACAAACTGAACTATTTGTTCTTTTCCTTATTTCTTTTGCTTCAAAATTCCTCCCCACCCTTATCTGTTTCAACAATTTTGAAAGAATCTTCATCAGCAATATGAAGAATAGGAAGAGTTTTTACCTTCATTTTAATTCTTCTGACAGCTTCAGTGTGGCCCTGAGACAAAGGTTCTAGATGTTTTTACAGTCTTCTGTTGAGTAATAATCTATCTTTGGTGCAATATTTGTAAAAGCTGCTTACATAGTTTAAACATCCCAAGAATATCTGTAATTGAGTCTTATCAGTGACATTATCCTATAATTTATCAGCGAATTCCAAAGCATGTTTTTGCATAGTGATCTGCCCATTTTTAATTGTATGGCCAAGAAACTTGATACTTGTCTGAAATAGTTCAATATTTTTCTTGCTAAGAGCCAATCCATTGGTTTTGACTAGTTGTACAAATTTCTGGATATGTTTAAAGTGATCATGGACATTTTTAGAAAATATAAGTATATCATCAATTTATACTAGTAACCAATCAAAATATGGCTTGAAAATATTATCCATAACCTCTTGGAATTTGGAGGGGGCATGCTTTAGTCCGAAAGGCATGATGTTCCATTTATAGTGTCCTGCTGGGACATTGAAAGTAGTCTTAAACTTATCATCTTCATTAATTGCCACCTACCAAAATCCTGATTTCATATCAAATCTAGAAAATACTTTAGCCCCTGCTATTCTTGCTAAAAGATTTTCTTTGTGAGGAATGGGTTAAGTATCATCTAAGAGGAAAATATTTAGAGGTTTATAGTTTATGACTAGTTTTAGGATACCTCTTAACTATTTTGAATGTTTAATAACATAAAACCTATAGCAATTCCAAGGACTGCTAGATTCTCTAATCAATCTTCTTTCTAAGAGGCTTTGTATCTCTTTTTGACAGAGATCTCTATATTCTTTGTTCATAGGGATTGCTCAGCTCTTGCAAGGTTTCCCTTCATACTTATTTTTGTAGGGCAATTTTACACAGTGTTGTTTTCTATGCCAAAATGCATTTGGTTCTTCAGCACAACATTATTTTTCTATCTGTGATCTCAGAGTTGAGATCCTTTGTTTAATTATAGGAGTCTGAAGATAGTCTCCTATATTTATGGTGGTCTTTAGCTCCTTGAGCTCTTCAATTTTATTTTTTGCCTTTTCGATCCGCTACATTGGTTGTGCCATAGTAGACAACCTAGGAGTAGAGACAAAGAGTAACTTGATTGTTTGTAATTTTCCATCTGAGCTTGGTACAGATGCAAAATAACCAGCCTTGCAATTTTTCAATCTAGCTGATCCATGTGGCTCCACAGCTGCTAAAAGTACATTCCCCAAAATACAGTCAACAGAAATGTCTACAACAACAAATTTTAATTTGATGCAATGCTCTTTAAAGCAAATAGAGGCCTAAGGGACTTCATACAGTAGATCTTTGTTTCCTAACCCAATCACTTGTCTAAAGGATTTTACCGAGTACTTTGTAGGTACTATTTTTGAATTCAGAATATTGACATTTGCCCTGAAGTCAATAAGTGTTCTTAGGGAAAACATTTCACCATTTATACAAATATCTAGCATAACATGATGTTGTTGATACTCGATAGACATTACTCTCATGTTGGTGAATCCCATAGTATCATCCTTTGTTCATTCAAATATTTCAATATTTGGGTTAGTTTAGTATTCATCATATGCATCCTCAGTTTTCTTCCCTTTTTCTAACTCAAAGACCTGTGCTTTTAGAGAGACAATCTCTTTTTTGAGGTGATGAATCTCTTGGTTGACTTCTCCTAATGTGAGGGCTCTGGCCTTAGAGTTATGTTGGCTTCTTTGGAAATATCTTGTATTTCTTTCAAATGAGGCATCGATGAATAATGCCTTTGGTTCAGTTTTAGAGGCAGTCTTGCTACTGCTCCCCTAATTTTTGGGCATTGTGCTTAGAAAATTTTCTAGTAACTTTTCCTTCATTTCTCCTTCTCCCAAAGTTCTGATCTAGGCAAGCAGCTTTTTTTGTACATCGTCCATGGTTTTTTCCATGAGAAACTTTTCCTTTGGCTGAAAAACATGGTCTTCATCAAATGAGATTTCTGATTTAGTGCTTGATTCACACTGACAGTTGTCTAAATTAGTGTAGTCACATTCATTCATGTGCATGATTAATTCTTCATCAAAGCATTCTAAAGAAGAACTTTCAGAGGATTCAGATGTTGAAAAGATTTTTCGTTGTTTTATCTGTTCTCTAAATAATATGTTTAGACAATTATCAGATTTGTGATTCTTAGAACCACATTTATAACATAGGGTTGGCACCATGCCTTTTGTTTTTATTGTCCTTTTCTTCTTTGCAGATTCAAAGGATTTTTTTCCTCTATTTCTCTTAGATTCTTCTGATAAAGGACAACGATTGGAGGTATGTCCAGTTTGGCCACGGAGCCAACAAATCAATTTATTCCACCGATCTTTCTTATGTGTCTGCAGATTAATATCCTTGGGTTCATAATAATGTGTTTTTGGCACATATCTATAGTATCCTTTCTTGGTCCCTTTTCTTTTCCTCTATAGATATTTTCTGTATTCTTGTCTTTTTTCTTTCTTGGCCTTCTCTTTAGCTTTTCTTCTTTTTACTATGGGGTCATTTATAGCAAGACCATACTTGTTACAAATGGATTTATTGTCTGGTAATCTTGACATCTTCTACAAAGATTTATTAACTTTCATACTAGTGCATAAACTTACCAGAACTTTTGTTATGGTGTTGTATATTTCTCCCTAAGTAAAGGATTCAAAAGGCAACTGAAAAGCATTTTGTTGTCTTAGACAATCTACAAATTTTGAAGGCAATGGTACTAAATAGATTTGTTTCCACAAGAGATTTTTGCTATCTTTAACCTCATATATTCTCTGAATCCAACCTCTATGAAAATCTTCATGATGAGACATTTTATTACATTTAATATTCATGAGAATTATCTCATGCTTATTGGCAAGTTCAAGTTCTCCTCCACACCAATGTTCTAAAATGAATGAAGTTAGTGCCCCAATCATATTGCTTTGTGGATCCCCATCAGCATTATGAATGATATCTCCCACTTTATCTTTCAAGATTTCATTTTCCATTTTTGCCACTATTGTTGGTGATGACTTTGTTTCCCACCATCTCAACAAAGTTCTAGTAAAGCACTAAACAATAGATTTACAAGCTTCTATTTCATTTTTTCCCCTTAGGCACATAAGCTTGTATTCTGTAAACATCAGATTTATCATTTGTCGAATCTGAGCAACAATTATATTGTCAATATTCCATTCTCTGTGTGATTCAGAATTATATGCTTGTATTCTGTAAACATAAGATTTATCATTTATCGAATCTGAGCAACAATTATACTGTCAATATTCCATTCTCTATGTGATTCAGGATGGAAGTTATGTGTTTCTGGAAATTTCCCTTTTCCATTGAGATCACGTGCTGGATACCTGATATATTGACTTTGGAGAGGCTCATAGAGATACCTGATATATTGACTTTGGAGAGGCTCATAGATAAGGAACAGATGTGGTGTGCTGGATACTGATATATTGACTTGGATACCTGATATATTGACTTTGGAGAGGCTCATAGATAAGGAACAGATGTGGTTATGAGCCTGATCCAATGTTGGGTTGCTGGGACATCGGAGCGGCAACGTGTAGTTAATTGGGAAAATCGCTTCTACACCTGAACCTTAATCAAATTCATAAGGTACAAAACTACCATAAATAAAGTTTAATGCATCGAGAAGCGAAACTTCTGATTGATTGAAGTCACATTATGAGGCCTCGGTTGTGTAATGTAAAAAAAACAAAACTTACTAGCAAATATGAGAAGTTACAGGAACGGTAAAATCCTTATAATGTCTTGCTTAATTCTACGGTAATAATTTATATATTTTTTTAATCAATTTATTTACTTGCGTTTTAGTTGGGTCTAAGTGGATGTTACTCCGAACAAGCTAGATTTCCAATGAAAGAAAGCCAGAGAGTAAGTAACTTTGAGTTGTACATAAACGTTAGCGTGAGCATGGATGTCAATGGCAGAAAGAACTAATTAAATATTTATCATTTTATCTGCGTTAGTGATTGAAAAAGATAATTAAACAAAGAAAGACAACTGCATGTGTTGTTTCATTTTAGTTAGATTATTATTTTTTAAATACGAAGAAGGGATAGAATTTGAATTTTAGATAATTAAGAAACTTATATTTATTAAAATTAATAAAATGTTTATAATATATTATTTTCAAATTCAATATAGAATTTATTTATTTTATAATATATCGTTAAATTTAACAAGGAATATTGTATTCAAATTACGTTCATATGAAGGAAGTAAAAGATTCTCAACCTTAATAACTTAAAAAAAAAATGACAGAGAAGGATTGTCATTATTGGATAATGTGGGAATAAAATAATGCTTAATTAAAAATCAATGAATAGGTATATGGGATTATTCAAGGGTTAGTTTTAGATGAGTATAATATAAAGAAGAATGCACCTAATATATAATTTTAATTTTGTTGAGATAATACATATTTATAGAAGATTTGGAGGTGGGTACATTGAATGTTGGAAAAAATATCAGAATGGGAGATTGGAAAAGTACGTCATATATATTAATCATTTAATCTATATGATTCTAGTCATTATTCCCTCTCACATTAAAAAAATAGGAAATAAGGTAACATAGCTTTTAGCCAACATGGAATGTAATGGCATTCACTTTCATGTTTTAGTTGGAATAGTAGAGATTGGGGCTTATAGAACTCATAAACTAATATTGAGAAACTCTGCTAGTGTGGAAAAATATCAAGAACTAGCTTTCTTTGCAATAAATAAAATAATGAACCTCTAACAAATCCAACCATTTGAGGCATCATTGGTATTTCCACATCCTCTTGTTCGTTTTAGTTAAATCATGGTTTTTCTACTTCACTTGGAATTCTATTATGTAATAAGGTATCAATTTAATAGAAGGAGAACTAGAATATATATATTATATATATATATATATATTATATATATATATAGATCAAAAACTTATATTAATTGATAAAGGATATACAACTCATTTATGTTCATTATCTGAAGTTGCCTTGCCCTGCTAGGAAAAAATTGATAGATTTTTTTTTGCCAAAATATGAATACTACTTAGAAAACTTTACAAGATAAATAACATGAGTACAAAAACTTGGCCTAATAGCTAAGTACATAACATCTAAATCATGTCAAAACATTACACTAGAAAGTTGATTTAAGTGAAACACTAATGCCAATAACAGGCATGGACAAGAGAGACATTAAGGGATACTAACAATCATTGGTTGCTCAACATTGTTACAAAAGCTCCCTATCTCAAAGCAATGCTATCTCTAAATCCTCCATGTGCACATCCATATTCTGATAAAGGAATTGAATTTCCTCCTTGTGAAGGAGTGATTCAACTTGTGTTTCATTTCTCTCGAACAAGGGTTATCCAAGAGGTGCTTGATGTGCGAGTAGAGATTGATGCTATGTAAATAGTGGTTTTGGTACCCACAAGAGTTTCTAATATTGGGTACCCAATTCAATACTGCAACCATAACTGAAAAACTTGAGTGGTTTTTGTTATCTTGAATGACTTCCTAGACGATATTTTGGATCTCCTATAGGACACCCAATGGTGTTTTTTGGTGGAATCTTCTGCAGAGGGGTGCACTTTGGAGCATGCTTGAGTGTAGTCTCTTTGAGGACATGGTGTCAAGTTAGGAAGATTATCAAAATAGAGGAAGGAAAGGGGAATGTTGACCCATTTATTCCACTGAACGTTGGTTATATCCACTAGCGTACAACGATGACAAGAGTGAACAAGTAGAGAGGGAGTCAATGTAAAAGCCATCTTAGCCCAATAGGGTTCCAAGGGAGGAAAGGTAAAGTGAAAAGCATGCAGGGGAAGGAAAAATGCAGGGAGACAAACTTCTAGGTTGGTGTATTCAATTAAAAATAAAGCATACTTTTTATATAGGGAGTAATGTAGATTGTGGGGTACATTTAGGCTAATGCAACAAGCACTTCTAGTAATTTGACAATCTCACTGATTTTGAAGTGCAGGATGACATTGATCCCTAACGGTAGTTGGAACCCACCTTGAATGGATGAGTGCCTTCGTTGTTAAATGTTGAGGGTCTATTTTAGTGATGATCTATTTTCTTTCCAAGAAAAACATTGTGAAAGGTTTTGCAAAGCTTTCTTAGATCTAGATGACTTAAATTTCTATGAATGCCCCCTTCAAAATCATCCAAATTGGAGTACTTGCATGATGAAGGAGCCAGTACAGGGGGATTGATCCTTCCTTCGGATGTGCACACACTACATAGAGATAAAGTTTCCAATTGCATGAAAATATGTTAAGGGTTGTAACAATCTTCCTTCATATGCTATAATTTCCCTAGAAGTCTTGGCATGTTTAATGCCAACAATAGCCACCTCCAACTTGCATGTTGTCTATAGGACACATTTACCCCTACAATCAACATTGTGTGCCATCAAAATCCTTCTTGTTTGAGGCCGAGCCATTGTTTCTCAACATGTATCCACTTAGGGGGAGGCTATTGCCGCATTGCATCCTTTGTTTTCTCAAGGGTGCAAGATGTTGCTCCCTTCCCTTACCTAAGTGACATTTCAGATCACCCATTGTAGAGAAAACTAAAGAAAATGGATGAAACACATCAAATCTAGATTAAAATATATATGTATAATTAAAAAAAATGTTCACTATAGATGCATCTAACATTTAAAGAAAAAATTACTATGTTTTTCCAATTTTGTAAATTTCCATCTTTTAACCCATAAATATAACATTATAAGATATTTATGTGTAATTACATTTTAATAATATATATATCTATTCCATAATTATAAATATTAAAATTTTTTACTACCCAAATTAAATTAAAATTAAAATTTTATATAATATTTATATTTATTTATGTGTTACAGATAAATAACTATTGATTCCTAAATAAATAATAATTTATAGACATTAATATATAAAATAATTAAATTATCATTTTTTATTTTATATAAATTGCAAATATGTTCTAACAAGTGCAATAACATTTCCACAAGTTGCAAGTATTCTCTGAAAAGTGCGTATGGCATTTTAAAAGTTGCAAGTGCATATGTCATTTCCACATGTTGCAAATATAATAAATGTGTAGAATAAATACAATGGAATTCTAATCGAAGAAATAAAAAAGTATTTACCATGTGAAATATAAAAATAGGTATGTTAGGTAAAGAATATAATAATAAGTTGACTTGGTAAAAATAGGTATGTTAGGTAAAGAATATAATAATAACTTGACTTGGTAAAAATAGGTATGTTAGGTAAAGAATATAATAATAAGTTGACTTGGTTATATATGTGTATGTTTTATTAATAAAAAGAAATATGAGTTTACTATGCCTCACTCATATAACATTTCAACAAATTATAAATATAAACAAACTTAATAATATGGATTTTCAAAAAAAAAATAGAATAACTTTGTATTTTACATAAGAGATTAGCATGATCACGTCAACGGGAAAATGAATTAATTAAATGAGAAAAATAATAAAGTTAAGAAATTAAGAATTAAAATATTATAAAAAAAATAAATTAAATAAAGAAAATAATTGTATTGACGTGGTTTATAGTTTTTTTGTGATAAATAGTTAATATAAAAGATATTATTTAGATAATTAATTGTTTAAATATTAAAAAAATAAAATTTAAATTTAAATTGGTTTGAATAATTTTTATTGTTGAATTTAGGCTTTCTGTGATTTAATATAAGTATTATGAGACAAGTATTTCGGCGTAAATTACATGATAAGAGCATTGTTTCTGAAACCAACCAATATAGTTCATCATTAATATATATATAAAATTAATAAAATTTCCCATATATATATTTTTAAATTTATATATATATATATAGATATATATATATAACATAGGGTTAAATTTAAAAATGAACAGTGTCTTCAAATTTCTGCCGTGTAAAGGAAGTCACATATTCCCACCATTATTAAAAAATCACCATTCTTTAATAATTGTGTAAATAAAATAAAGTCCGATTAACCACTAATAAAGAGATCCAAAAGAATGGGCATCCAGGATATATAATTTTGATTTTGTTAATATAATAATATTAACATCGAAGATCGGGAGCTTTCTCAATCGAAAGAGGCCACCGTCTCCAATAAAAAACTATAAAGGGCGATTATTTAAAGCCTAGCTTCAGATGAGTATAGGATTCTGAAGAATGCGTATGCAAAATACATAATGTTTATATATTCAAACACGTGTTTACAAAATGATATTCCACCGCCATTACAAAGGCAGTAGCGTATCTGTTACAGGTTTTTTGTGTTGGTCAACTTTTCTGCTTTTAATTAAAATTTATAGAGTGATTCACAAATTTTGTAAAGCGTTGAATTTATTTGTACATTTAAAAACTCATTTTAAATAACTTAAATGAGTTTTTAAATAACTTAAATTTATAATTTTGCTATTAATATGTCCAGTTAACAAAACTAAATTGTAGTAATTAGAAGGCTCCATTACGAAACACTCACGCAAGCATCACATTTAGGGTCGGTGTGACTTCTCAAGGAGAATGCGTAGATCGCACACATACAAGGGGAGTGAGTAGATCACAGACATAAAGCCTCTCTAACTGCAATGGCCACAGCCTCTCTAACTGCCACGGCCACCAGAGTTCCCTGCAACCTCTCTACTGTTATTGTGTTGATCATGTTTTCTCTTGATATTCAATATATTTGCAGTAGCGCATATAAACTAGAGTGGTATCCGCCTCCTATCTGCAACTGGACTGCTAACTATACAAGAGACAGTTTGTTTGTGAGGAATGTGAATGCAGCGTTGACTACTCTTCATGTGAGCAACACTGAATACACATCCAGCCACAGCCGGTTTAATATTTCAGAGCATGGGCAAAGTCCTAACCAAATATATGCCCTCCTCCAGTGCAGGGGAGACGCCACCATCGATGAGTGCCGCAATTGTTCACAAGAAGCAGAGGCTGCCGTTGTACAGGATTGTGCAAATTACGTTGGTAGTAGAGTTTGGTCCAAGTTCTGCTTCTTACGTTATAATGGAAACTATAACTTTACGGGGCAACTGGATTTTAATGGATATAATGAAATAAATCAACATTTTTTCTACAATATCGATACTGTCACCAGCCCTGATGATTTTATCGCGGCTGCTCGGCAGCTTTTGTCCAGTTTGGCATCTGAAATTACATCTGGATCTTCAATAAATCGTTACGCTTCCAACACAACCGTAGATACCTCCTTTCGCCGTATCTACGCTCTGGCTCAATGCTGGGGAGATACATCCCTTGGCGTCTGCAAAACATGTCTCTCCAAAACAATCGATAAATTGTTCGAAGTTAACGACTCAGCATCTGGAGCTCGGGGTTTGACGGGAAACTGCATTGTTCAATATGATTTGGAATCTTTCTTTAACGATCTACCACCGCCACCGCCACAAGGGCCACAAAAGTCAGGTTCAAGCAAAATACCCATAATTTTAGGTATTCTTGGCGGCTTGGTTATCCTCCTGTTGATGTTGGGGCTGTTTGCAACTCGAACAAAATTGAAGATCACCATATTTGGAAGGCATATAGGATCAGGTATTGCAATTCATGCTTATATGTACCTGTAGGACTTTGAATACTCAGGTATTGATTTTGTTATATATATATTCTTGTCTCTACCAGGATGCTCTCCGCACAATAATTGTCCTGTAATATGTCAATGGACTTCATTGATTTGCATCAACAATATATGATAATGAATCATATAACTGTTAGAACAGATATCCCTAACTCCAAAATTTCTCTATTCCATTTTTTCTCATTTTTTAACATAGCTGTGAAATATTTTTTTGGTAGGTCATAACATAAGTGAAGACTCAGAAGTTGGAGAAGTTCTAGAGCCGATTCTTAACCCATCCAATGATTTCCAAGTGTTTGAAATGAAGACATTGGTAGCTGCAACAGAAAATTTCCATGCTAACAACATGATTGGGGAGGGAGGATTTGGTGCTGTATACAAGGTAACCTAACCCAAGAAAGAAAACTTCTGTCCTTTACTAGCAGCTTACCAAGTTAACAGGCACTTTTTACAGTTGATTTTTTTGAAGAAGGAAAAAAAACGCTATTTTTGAATTAAAAAGGATAGTACATATTCCAAAATACATTCATAATATCAATCTGTCTTACTTCTTCTATCTCCTGTGACCATTCAAAAATCTGTCTCTATGTCCTGTTCAGTTTTATGTAACTTTCTAATCAAACTGTGGTTTAATGCCATTACATTCTCTGTGCTGTAGACTTCTATGTCTATATTTATACAAAAATTTCAATTTCTAGGTATATCAAAAGTATAGATTTTAATGTCTATTTTGTTAAAATAGCTAATTAACTTGGGCATGGAGATCTATGAGTCAGCTAATTGAGTGTTGAGTAAAGTTGAGTTAAGTGATAGACTAATTTAGTGTGCCGTGGTATGTTAAGTTCTTTTAGGCCAAGTAACTAGTTGGAAACATATAAATATCCCTCACCTGGTTCACTGTAATCAATCAAGTTTTTGTGGAATCAATAAAAGAACAGCAACTCCTATATTTTGTGTGTGAAATTTATGTTTTGTCTCCTCTCCCTTTCACACATATTCTTACAAAAAAATTTACACTTGGATCTACAAGTGTCCATCGATACCAATACAAAAATTAAGATTTCGCAAAGTCTTCATGCTCTTCTCTCTCAATCTAGCAGGGAACTACTCGAGATGGAATCAAAATAGCAGTGAAGAAATTGTCATTAAAATCTATGCAAGGAAAGGTAGAATTTCTGAATGAGGTTAAGCTAGTGGCCAAAATCCAACATCGAAATCTGGTGAGGTTACTTGGCTGTTGCGTAGAGGGAGCAGAAAGGCTGCTTGTTTATGAATATTTGCCTAATAACAGCCTTCATAAAATTTTATTCGGTGAGTCACTTTCATTCTATTGAGTGCTAGTTTCTTCGATAAAATGTGTAACATATTCTGGCTGGTCACGATGGTTTAGTATCCTTCATGTTCGATACAGATCCAAATGCACGCAGAAGCCTTGGTTGGCAGGAGCGTTATAACATCATAATTGGAGTAACTCGTGGGCTTCTTTACTTGCACGAGGATTCTCGTCTGCGAATTATTCATAGGGATATTAAAGCAAGCAACATTTTGTTGGACGAGAAGTTGAATCCAAAAATAGCAGATTTCGGGTTGGCAAGACTTTTCGGTGAAGACGAAACTCATGTTACCACAAAAGTTGCTGGAACTCAGTAAGGCATACATCACTCTAACCTCGTTATATTAATTCAGTCTTACCGTTATGCTTTTGGTGTTACTAAGGTTCAATTATATTAATTTAGTCTGGTTTTTTTGGTGTTATAATTTATTTTATTTTATTTCATTAACACAAAATATGCTTGCTATAAATTTATATCAACCACATATCTTTACTTTAAATGATATAAAACTATTAAAAGTATATAAACTTAATATTAAAATCTTTGATATATATCTTATTATACAAACCCTAATATTAAAACTCCTAGAATCTAATATTTAACATATTGGATAAATCGAGATCATTTAGTAGGGAGAAACTCTCGTTAACCCGTCCCTTCCAGTTACATAAGTAGGGTGCATGACGGCTGGTAACTCAATAATTATATCCCTAGCTGACTCGCAATAAAATTGTCTCCCTTGACAACAACAGAACCTATATTAATTCCATGCATTGGGGTACTCCAACTACCATTACATGCCAATATATTGTAAGATGAAATTTAATTAGATAACCATATGTATGTACATTTCGTTGACCAATATTATGTAGTGGAAATCACATCGTATCTATGAGGTGGTGTGTTATACTCACGTTGTTTTAATAAATGGTTTTCTTCGAGTTAATTAAGAATATTTTGAATTTAGTATAGTATTGTTGCATCAAAATTTATAGTGGTTAGTAAAAAGAAGTATTTCTAGAGTTAACAGATTTACAAAAGGCAGGGAAATATTCTGCGAGCATTGGTCTATTTAATGTTCAATAATTTCTTTTAGCTTAGTCAAGTGTAATTTAAATTCGAGATTTGTTATGATATTACTTGTTGGAATTATGATTGTTGTTACACCAAATTTTGAAAGTGTTAATAAATATACACATCAGATTCACAAAGTGAGAAAACTAAGTGTTAATAAATAAATGCATCAGATTTACGAAAGCAATTAAACACATGTGGTGAAATGCACTGGGAACAAACACATGTGGTGAAATTTAAATCAATTAAACACATGTGGTGAAATGCACTGGGAACAAACACATGTGGTGAAATGCACAATTGAATTTGAAATTAGATAAAAATTAAATTCCATATAAATTAATTGATATATCCTTGATGAATTATTTTTTGAAATTACTTATCATGACAATATGTTAATCATGGACAGTTTACCGGAGGATTAACATTGAAACGATTTTTCTTTAGTCTCATTATATTATAATTTCCTTTTTCAAATATCTTTCACTTTCTTAATGGCCAAGCATATTTACAAATGACAATATAATTTGCAGCGGGTATATGGCACCAGAGTACGCTATGCATGGGCAATTGTCTATTAAAGCTGATGTCTATAGCTTCGGGATCCTTGTTCTGGAACTAATGAGTGGAAGAAAAAACGTTGATTTTAATTTATCATCTGAAACGGAGATCCTGTTAAAATGGGTAGGATACTTTTTCCATTATAATTCCAATTGACTGCATCTACGTTATCCATTTTGTTATTTAGTATATTAATATAGATCGTTTTAGAGCCTGGCCTCTCATCTGTTTTGATATGATTAAGCAATCCATATATATTTAACTTATGCATTTCCACATGAACTAATGGCTAAACTTATGAATCCTATATTTCATCAATTTGCTGACTGGTCTTATTATACAGGCGTGGAGATTATATAAACGAGGAAATATTATAACCATGATTGATCCAGAAATAATTGAAACTTGCAACGATTGGGAACAAGCTTTGAGATGCATCCATGTTGGATTCTTGTGTACACAAGCCGAAGCCTTGCTTCGTCCATCAATGTCTACAATCAATTTGATGGTCTCAACTAAGTTTACGAAATTACCAGATCCCACAACACCTGCTTTTGTGAGTTCTGGACTTACCAGAACGACTGTGTGCGATGAAGCTATGGATACAGAAGAAGATATAGTTGCAGGAACCATGCCCGACGGTAATTCTGGCTATTCACATGCATCAATGTAAAATGAATGTATTTAAAAGTATGCAGTCTAAAACAATGTTCAATATGAATGTTTTCCATGACGATTGGAAAAGATTCATAAATTCATATATATCATTAAATTTCAATGACATCTCTCTGAAAGTATGTAGTATTCTATTGAAATCACCTTGATGGACTTGATGAAAATTAGTTTCCCAAGTCCCTCATGTACTCTATGTTGTCCATTAAATCATTATCGATTATCATTTTGTGCAAGCGTGGAATATTGGAATTCCTTTGCTTGATGTTGTGACTTCACAATAAATTTTGTAAACTTTTTTCCTAAGTCTCTAATTCTTTGGTTTTCATTTATATTTTAGGTTTTGTTTCTTGGTTTTTTTTATTAATTAACTAGAAATTATGTTTTTACCATCTTTTAATTGATAGTGGGGTATGGTAAATATTTAATTACCATAAATTGGAATGAAAATTAAAAAATTAAAACAAATTTACGTGGAGAATGATCGGAATGGAAAGGTGAGAGGTATTTAATTCTTGTCCATTTGAGATGCACTATAGTTATGTTGAGATGCACTATGGGTATGTTATTTTTGTTTTACTTTTACATATATGTCAATTCATTATAGGTATAGGTATGTTTTTTGGGTGTAGTTTATGCATTTATATTTCAATTTACTCATAGTGTTATTAGTTTATAGTTATGTTTTTCTTGGTGTAGTTTATGTATTTATATTTTAATTTACTCATTGTGTGATTTGTTTGGGAAAAAAAGAGAACTTGTCATATGTGAATGTAGAGACATTTTTCATGTATCTTGTGTTTTGATTTATTTGTATGAATTTTTGTGAGGAAGATGGCTCATTACTTTATATGTGAATTACATCTTGTGTTTTGATTTATTTGTATGAATCTTTGTAAAGACGAAGAGGGCTCATTACTTTATTTGGTGTAAGTGTTATTTTATATGTTGTTTTTATGGATACTGGCTTTTAATTTCATTTTTTGAAGTTTGAATGTTGATTCTTTATTCATTGGTTCCATTGAAACATTGTTGGTTTGTCCTTTCCAAGCAACAAGATGGGGTGTGGTTGTTTGGAATCATTGGTGGTGCTTTGGATTTATGTTTGTTTTTCGCATTATTTTTATGGCTACTAGTTTAGAGCTCTATTGATCAAATTTTTATAATTTTTGTTTGGGGAATTTTATGTCGTTACATTTCATTTTTATTACGCAAGTTGATGTGCTTTAGGAGCTTGTTTATTTTGAATTGTGGATTGGGGCTTGGTTGTATTGGCATCTCTACTAATTTTCTCATGAATATTAGTTTGGAGCTCTAGAATTATCATCCCTTATGTAATTTATATACACATGATCCATATTTATGTAGGGAACGAAATGAAATACATATTTATAACAAAAACACAAAGATGCAGTAAAACTTGACTTCTATTAATAAATGGAATGCGTTGAAACTGTAAAAATATGGAATGAAACAAACTTATTCCAAGGTGGTAGTTTATCTCTAAGGAGAGATGTGGCAACAATGTGCATTCTCCAAAGTGCATTACAATGAGGCCAAAGAGCCTTTTTCAATGAAAATAAGCAATGAAGAAACCCAAAAAACCCAAAATCCTAACCCTAGGAGATGAAACACCAAATGATTTGTGGCCCTAATGGGTTTACTTGGTACGTCAACTTCCCAGGGTTATAACGTTTGCATATGATCTTTGTTTGGCATGCTTGGTAACCCATTGGAAAGTGCTAGTTCAGAAGTACACATTCAAATTGGGCCCACACTAGAGTTTGTGACTATCACCTAGGCTTTGCCACATTAAAAAAATATCATTTAGGGCTTCAAAACCACTCTGGAAGTTCATGACCCAAAAATGTAGGAAAAAAGCCCAGATGGAGAATTGTGCTTTGAGCCAAAGGAATAGGTGGATGGCCATCGAAATCCACCTAGATCAAAACTCTCTCCTTAGCAAGAAATGGTACCAATTGCACTGAGTGACCCCCTCAAATGGGAAAGCTTTTCTTGAACCTAATAAATATAGATCCTTTGTTAGAAATTTCTCTTAATCTCAGTGTTAGTGATCTGATTAATGGTTTCCTATTAGATATAGTTGGGGTTGAGCTATGTTAGTTTCAATTGCTCTACTATATGTGATGTGTCTAACTATGGTGGAAAGTATGGCTAGAGGAAATACACATTGAACAATAAGTGTAAGCCAAGGAGGAAAATAATTAGCTCAAAAGCATTGTCACCGATAGCCTTGGTGATAGTGTAAGGTCCTTAGTGAATTGGAAAAAAAATTCCAATGGGGTTTTATAAGGCATTTTTTTTTGCAAATGCAGCCAAACCTTGTAACCCACCTGAAATTTGTGTGGCACCTAGTGTTGATCATGGCATTGCTTGTACTTAAAATTGGATTTATATAAAATATCGTTGACATACTAATGGATGTGCTAAATTCATTCAATGAATTAGGTGTTTTGTTTGCCTCATAGAGACCATGGTAAGATTCCACCTATGTGGATACAAAGAATAGTGCTACATCAATAGAACACAATTGTTGAAATCCTAGGCCCACCTTAAAGGGGATATGGTTGGTCTAACCATGGAGGGTTCTATTCTATTGTTGTTGAACATAAGGGAGACTTCCATCCCTTGTAAGTGGATGCTTAGAGTTGTACATGTGCAATATATGCATGGCCATTCGATTAAAGGCCTATGTTGGTTATCCATTTAGGGCTAGAAGGAAGTGGATTTGGTGAGCTTAATGTCCAAAACTAATGAGAGGCTCAACTAGAATGTGCTTAAAACCCTCCTAATCCAATATAATATGATGGTATCTAGTATCCCAAAATGTAGCCACACCCATTTGAAAAATATCTTAACAGTGGCCTTCATTATGATATTCTTCTTACAGGTTGTTAGAATGGTCATCTTAGAAAATTGATCAACAACCACGAAGACACAATTATTTTCCTGATTGGTTGAAGGAATACCAGACATGTAGTCCATCAATATGGATTACCAAGGGATTGTAGGGAGTAGGTAGAGGGGTTTACATGCCTTTCTTCTTAATGGATGTTTTGGCAATGATGCGGATAGTGCAATACTTGATATACTTGCTAACATCATGTCGAAGTTTTGACAAATATAAATACTCTTTTAGTATGACCTTTCATTTTCCATGCCGAAGTGTCCATCCATCTAGTCTTAGTGATTATACCAAATAATCTTTGCATGCTTACTTGAAAGAAAACAGAGATGGACTAGATGGCATAACAAGTAATCCTGAAGATGAAATTGAATGACAATTGTGCATGTGCTCAACATATAGTAGGTGGTAGAAAAGTTAGCATCACTCTCATAGATTTCGGCCATGCAAAGGCCCGATGTTTGCGTGGAGCACCATGGTTAGTGTTGTGACTGGAGGTTGACTAAGGAAGTTAGAGATGTGATTGGTTATCCCTATCTTATATTTGATATTGCGATGAAACTATTGCAGGTATGTGTACAAATTTTAATGGTGTTCGTTATGTATGCATGAGCTGCAGAGGCTTATGATTAGTGTGGATGATTACCTCCTTCCTCATAATTTAATGCTTCCATTGAAATATGCTTGTACAATGGAATATATTTATTTGTCATAGGTGGGGTACTTACAGAGGAAATATGATAGTGCCTCAGTATTGTAGGCCATTGAATGAGTATGCTAAGTGAGAAATATGACCACAACATAATCTGAAGAATATGCATTAATCTAAAAATTTTGTTTCATATTTGGTAAGGAGAGCATTGGTGTTAAGCACACACAAATGTTTTAGATAATCGAAATATTTCCATTGCAACTTTCTCCACATAAAATTTTCTTTTCCACCACCCTTCTTCACTTTGCTAAGGTCCATGGAAAATTTTAAGGATGGAAATTGATCTTAAAGTTTAGAAACCTTAGCGAATCTTACTAGTCCCTAACATGCAAACTATAAAATGTTTAGCGATATGTTTGTAAAAATATTCAAATTTCTAATGATTTTATATAGCCTCTATAAAACTTTGGCCGTTTTTAAGGAAAAACAATTTTATGATATAAAATTTGGGCGAACCATTTTTAGCAAAAATGGAAATTGACGAATCTTTTTAATGGAAAAAACCTAGAAAATTAGCCAACATATGAATATTAGCCGCTAAAATTTTCCCTACTAAGGTCCCATGCAATCTGGAAGAATTTCAACATCAACCTACAATATAAGTTGGCAAGAG
The DNA here is from genome assembly GCA_000404065.3 of Pinus taeda. Lineage (NCBI taxonomy): Eukaryota > Viridiplantae > Streptophyta > Pinopsida > Pinales > Pinaceae > Pinus > Pinus taeda. The sequence goes on along the minus strand of APFE030855190.1, from coordinate 78,192 downwards.
CTAAGAAAATTTGAAACTCAAATAGTGTGTTTGAGGCTAGCTAGTCACGAATGAAATAAATCTTGGTTGATCCACATGCACACCATGCTTATCAACAATGTAGCCTAGGTATTAGACCATGTTGATGTCGAAGGAGAATTTTTTCATGTTAGAATATAGCTTGCACTACCATAGAGTGTGTAGGTCTTATTAAATATGTTGCAAGTGTTCTATCCATATCTTATTGAAGATGAGGATATCATCTAAATATAAGAACTTGTGAAAGGTGACAATATATCATCCCCCAAACTCACGAAAGTTGTTGGGGCATTTGAAAAACCAAAGGGCATGACCAACCATAGAAAAAGAACTTCTTTAGACTTGAAAGAAGTCTTATATACATTATTTTGTTTTATTAGGACCTGGTTGTAGCCTTACTTCAGATCAATTTTGCTAAAGTAGTCAACCCCTTTTAGCTGGTCAAGAAGGTCATTAATTTAGGGAATTAGGTATTGGTTATATTGACGATGTTGGATACCACCAACATACAGCAGGCTTCCCTGATGTGAAGTCCCAATTAGACCTCACATCATTTGGAGTAGGAGCACCATCCAGAGTATCGACACAACCACCATAACACAAAGGTTCATCTTGCCTTCAATAGATGACAAGAGATTATATACATAAACCTTGAAAAACAAGTAAGTTAACATTGTGAAACACCAATTGCAATGTATAAAAGGATACTTTCATGAGGAGGAGACAAAAAGTGAGCCCCTATATGGAACTAATGGTACTAACTTAAGAGAGACACGCAAGAAAATAAATATTTGTTAATTATCTAGCGAAATAGTTCACATAGACAAAATGATCATTAAACCACTTACAACACACCTTCAACAAGATAAGTACCAAGGCCATAGAAATAGCTCAATTTCATTAGTACATATGAATGAAACATATATCATAAAAATCTAAAGAATAGTCTTAATACATTCACAATACATGCATGAAAATGTGTTGGTTGATCGAGCTTTAATTATAAGGTGAAAGATCCAAGTACACAATTACAATGGTGAGGTGCTAATTCCAGTAGTGGAACATTAAGTCACTTGTTGCTTATCCAAAGAATGGTTTTCTCTCCTATGCCAAGTAGAGAAGCCAAGAATAGATGTCCAAAGCTAATGCCTCCAAAATCTCATTTGCTTGAGTTATGAGGTTACTTTTATAACAAATGGGATGACCTTTCATATCCCCATGACTCTTGAATTACCCTCCTGGCACTTGGACTTATAATATGTCATTTGGACTTCTAAACAACTCTTGAACTTCAAATGAATTTTGGACTTCTCCTAAAGACATTTTGTCCATATATGACTAAGTGAATTTTCATATTCCACATATGACTCTTGGAATTCCACACATTACATTTTATCATTTTCTTAAGTGATCTGCAGTTGAATGTTAGTTTTGTTGTGCTAATTTCAACTTCAGATTTATAAACAAATGCTTGTCAATTGCTTCATGTGCATAGGTTCCCTTATGGTGTTTGTGATTGGAAATAGGTAAAAGTATGTCAAGTTTTATGTTAGAATCATGAGCAGAATAGCATGAAAGTAAAGTGTTGAACAACAACAAGCAAATGAATAGAAAAACATCAAGATAAACACTTAACATAGTGTTCTGATAAAGGAGTTCACCCCTCCTGGCCTACATCTCCTTGGTCCAGATTCCATGGCTTAGGCCTCTGTATTTACTTAAAATGACAAAATGTACAGTTTACAATGCTTTGCAGCTCCTGAAACCTACTTCAATGGACCCAACGCATCCAGAAACCCCAAAGATGACTCTCCAAACTCTGCAAATGGACTACAGTTGTTATGGGCTTGACCTCCTCTCCTGGTGGCCCTAGGCTTCCTTAAACTTCAACATGGAAAAATCACATACATAAGTGCCTCTATGCCTCTAAAACCTATTCCATTGTGTTCAAAATCTCGAAATCATCTAGGAACACATTTTTATGTTCCTCATTTGGTCAAATTTTGCCCAATTTATGACTCAAACAATTTTTCCCTAGAAATCCTCCTCCAAAACTAGAGGAACTCCAGTTAAGCCCACTAAAATTGGTGGAAGAGCTGAAATTGGTGGACCACTGAATTTCCTACCAAATTAACTGTGATTTAATTAAGGGTTAAGCTGGATTAATTAAATGTTAATCCCAGATTAGTGCTAACTTGTGCAGTTATGGCTAACCATTAGCCTAATTGCTTGCGGTCTCTGCAATGGTGGTCATATGTTAGGGTTAAAATGTTGTGGTTATATTGCTACTGGATCTGATAACTGTAACTGTGACCTTAACTACCCATCGGAAGGTGCATTCACATGACAAACATAAAATTTTAATGATTTTTGTTATTCGTTGGAAACGGTTACCGTAACCGTGGGTTGGTGTGTTCACATGGAGGGATGCCTGCAGGTTGGCCCTCCTAACCACCAACTCCAAAACAATTAGACATTAAATATATGCAGTGAGCCATAGAGGTTAAGAATCACGGTTAGCGAAAATGGTTATAGCGCTGGAGTTGCGGAGGGGAGGTCATGGGGTCGAACCCCGGTGCCTCATAAGAAATTTGCTCCATACGATCATTTTCCATTCAGCCTGTGGAGGGACACGTGGTGGCCTCGGGGCTTGCCACATGTCACCTTCCCATTATTTCTTCCACAACCAAGCATAAGGCACCACATCACCAAGCTGCAAACCAATCAAACAGTGACACTTGGAAAGCTCTCATTGGCCGTTAACCTTATTGACTAGCATAGTCACTTTCCCTATCATCGACAGCGTCAGCAGTACAGACTGTTGACTAGGCAGTACCTATAATTTTTTTTACTGTTTGGTGAAATGGTCAATGGGCTCTAACTTCCTTATACGAACTCCGTTTTGAGTGAAATAAGTTGCATTGGGATTGTATCGCTGAGATGAACACATTCATTCAGGTTTCAAGCAATTCTGAAAACTTTGATTTTTGAGCAAATGTTTTCCCCTAATCCAGATTCTGATCACTCCTTCCCACTAACAGGCCTTTGGACCCACAAAACCTGATTATCTGATGAGATATGAATACTCTTCTCTTTCCCAAGTTCTATCAACTTATTATACTTGAAAATTCTCCATGACAACGACTTGGGTTCACTGACATGCCTTGCCTTGCAAATGGCTATGTCCCTCAATCATTGTTCTCCTTTTGTTGTTGACCCAATCCAACACTTGTTGGACATTTTTTGGCTGCAAAATACCTTTGTTGTACCACATTGATCCCTCAATGCTTCGAAAACTGATACAATTTGATAGCCTTCCCACTGAGAATCTTGGTGTCAACACATACAATGATCTAGAGTGGCTACAAATTTTTGGCATCTCATCCACTTCCACTTCTTGTCTCTATCATCCTCTAGTTCAACATGCTGCTCATGTCATGATTTGAGAATGAAGGCTAAGCATGAGCATCATGCTCAAGAATGGAACTTCCAAAATCCTGTGACATCTTATCACAAATATAACCATTAAATGGAAAAACACATTATGCAAGAAATGAAAATTGATGACCTCTTCTTTTGCTCCTTCAAAGCAACAATTGTCACATCATGTAACATCGCCATGTACTCTTACATCTTGGTGTACAAACCATCGACTAACACAAGTCTTAAAAACATCATCAACTAAACATAAGTCGACAAAACATCATCCACTAAACATAAGTCGACACTCATGCATGTATCCAAACACAATGAACTAGCAACAATTCCACTGTTCACACACACACAGACTCTCATGTATGTGTACAATTCTTCAAATCTCCCCCAAGTATAATCACAAGTACAATAAGTCAAAAATCATATATGGGTACATAAGCGCTGAATTGACAAATTTGTTGCAAATGAAGTGAGTAACATACCCCACTTTCACACACCTTCATGACAAAAATATGCAACATCAAGAATGTATTCAAAAGAAATGCATTCACATACAAACTTGTAACCACAAATTGCATTCTTTGCTGCATTTAAGTGAGTCAAATAGAACTCCACTTTCAACATCTTGCATCATACAATTTGTAGCATACTTTCAACAGAAAAGCAATGCATTCATAAGGTAAAGAAACACATTTTTAAGGCAAAGAATTGCATCTATCAAGAAAAGAAATGCAAGCCTTATTTGGTGAATAAATCAAACCACCTCTTACCAAACCATTTCCATGGTGCTTCTTTCAACTGCACATCATCTTGTGAATCATCTTGACTCACACCAATTATGGAATCCTCTTTTCCATTCTTGCCAAAATCTCTCTCCACCTTCTTCAAATGTCATGGATGAATTGTTGGATAAAATTTCCAATAGTTGTCTACAAGATGACCTTGCTTATGGTAATGAGTGCAAAATAATTGCATATTCTTTGCAACATGGTTTCCATTATCTAATGGATCTCTTATTTTTTGTCGCTTGAAAGCTTCCTGTATGTGGCCATTTTATTTCAACGTCTTGAAACCTTATGGTTATTCAAACCACAAAAACAACATGTAAATTATCTCCAATTCTTATGTGAAGCTTTACCATGTTTATCATAATCAAAAGAAACTTGATTAAAGGCAGATTATACCTTGCACATTCACCTTTGTCGCCTTCTTGAGGAGGTGAATTTGATGAGGTAGTGGCTCTCTACAGAATACCAACAATGGTTTCAATGTCCTTAGAGCTTTGAACATCATCTTGTTTTCCATTTCCACTAGTTGCATGCTTATGAGCATCTTCTTGCAAAGTGGGTATAAAACGTTTGCATTCTTCATGAACACAAACTTCATAAGCTTGAGGTAATGAACATGTAATGAAATTCCTTCTTGGAACACCTACATGTGCATCCTTGGCTTTGGAGCATTCTCCATCATGTTTTCCATAACCAAGACCCAAATACCTAGGCATTTCCTTAACAACAATTGGCTCAACTATGCCTTGTGAATGTTTTCCCAACCCTTTACCTTCATATCCCATGTTCAGCAATAATTTGGACCCTATTCCTCTAGTGTGTCTTTCAAAAGCACCAAAAAATTCATTTTGAGAAGAAATTGAAGATAAACTTGAATTGCATACCTCATTTTCATGCACATATTTGGCTAGGGTTTCCTTAGCATCATAGAGTAAAATCTCCATCTCATGCATCTTTTTAAGAAGCTCTTGCTTGTCCTCTTTCATGGCCATCAACTCCTCCTGAAGTATAGTTTTCTCCTTCCTATCTTCAATCATATCTTGCACCATATCTCTCATGATGAAAAACTCTTGCAATATCTCTTCATCAAATAATCTTGCTAAGGAAGAGAGATTAGAGACATCACTTGTTGAAGTTGTCATCACATAAACTTGCACACTGTTAATTCTCCTTGTAAAAATCTCAAGAAATCAAGAAAACAAACCTTTGCTCTGATACCAAATTGATCTATAGCTTAATGTTAGTTTTTTTGTGCTAATTTCAACTTCAGATTTATAAGCAAATGCTTGTCAATTACTTCATGTGCATAGGTTCCCTTATAGTTTTTGTGATTGGAAACAAGTAAAATTATGTCAATTTTTATGTTAGAATCATGAGCAGAATAGCATGAAAGTAAAGTGATAAATAGCAGCAAGCAAATTAACAACAAACCATCAAGATAAACGCTTAACAAAGTGTTTTGATAAAGGAGTTCGCCCCTCCTAGCCTTCATCTCCTTGGTCCAGCTTCCATGGCTTGGGCCTCTATATTTTCTTAAAATGAAAAAGAGTATATTTTACAATGTTCTACAGCTCCTAAAACCTACTTCAATGGACTCAGAGCATCTAGAAACCCCAAATATGACTCTCTAAACTCTGCAAATGGACTATAGTTGTTCTAGGCAAGACCTCCTCTCCTGGTGGCCCTAGGCTTCCTTAAACTTTAACGTGGAAAAATCATGTACAGAAGTGCCTCTTTGCCTCTAAAACCTATTCCATTGTGTTCAAAATGTCGAAATCATCTAGGAACACCTTTTTCTGTTCCTCATTTGGTCGAATTTTTCCCAAGTTATGACTCAAACATTTTTTCCATAGAAATCCTCCTCCAAAACTGGAGGAACTCCAATTAAGCCCGCTAAAATTGGTGGAAAGGTCGAAATTGGTGGACCGCCAAATTTACCGCCGAATTAACTAAGTTAATTAAGGGTTAATCTGGATTAATTAAATGTTAATCTCGAATTAGCGCTACCCTGAGCAGTTATGGCTAACTATTAGCCTAACTTCTGGCGGTCTCCGCCATTGTGGTCACGTGTCAGGGTTAAAATGTTGTGGTTATATTGTCGCTGGATCCGCTAACCATAACCATGACCTTAATTTCCCACTGGAAGGTGCGTTCACAAACCAAACATAAAATGTTAACGATTTTTGTTATTCATTGGAGTTACTGGTTGGAAACCATTACCGTAACCATGGGGTGGTGTGTTCACATGGAGGGCTAGCCTGCAGGCTAGCCCTCCTAACCTCCAACTCCAAAACAATTAGATATTAAATATATGCAGTGAGCCATAGAGGTTAAGAACCATGGTTAGCGAAGATGGTTATGGCACTGGAGTTTCGGAGTCGCGGGGTTGAACCTTGACGCCTCATAAAAAAATTTCTCCATACGCTCATTTTCCATTTGGCTTGTGGGAGGGACATGTGGCAACCTCCAGGCTTGCCACGTGTCACCTTCCCATTGGTCTTCCACAACCAATCATAAGGTGCCACATCACCAAGCTTCAAACCAATGAAACAATGACACTTGGAAAGCCCTCATTGAGCATTGAGCATGTTGACCCACACAGTCACCTGCCTTGTCATCTCCCATTTCAGTAGTACAGACTGTTAGGCTTTTGTTGAATTTAGGCTTTTGTGATCTATATCAAGTATTATGAAACAAGTATTTAGACATAAATTACATGATAGAACATTTGTCAACGCGATTCAAAATACTAATATGATTTATCCTTAATTTTATATTTATTAAAACTAATAAATTTCCCACAATTAATTTTATAAATTTAATATAAAATTATTAATATATATATATATATATATAATTTTTATAATATATGGTTAAATTTAAAAATGAATAGTGTCTTCAAATTCCTGCCATGTAAAGGAAGTCACAGATTCCCAACATTAAGAAAAGAGATCACCATTATTTGATAATTGTGTTAGTGAATAATTTCGTATTAAAAACTAATAAAGAGACATACATGATTATTTAAAGCGCATGCGCATAGGATAATGAAGAATGAAGTCAGAGATTCCCAACATTATAAAAAAATCACCATTCTTTAATAATTGTGTAAATAAAATAAAGTCCGATTAACCACTAATAAAGAGACATACTTGTTAAAGCCTAACTTCGGACAGATGAGTATAGGATCCAAAAGAATGGGCATCCAGAATATATAATTTTGATTTTGTTAATATAATAATATTAAGATCGGGAGCTTTCTCAATCGAAAGAGGCCACTGTCTCCAATAAAAAACAATAAAGGGCGATTATTTAAAGCCTAGCTTCAGATGAGTATAGGATTCTGAAGAATGCGTATGCAAAATACATAATGTTTATATATTCAAACAAGTGTTTACAAAATGATATTCCACCGCCATTACAAAGGCAGTAGCGTATCTGTTACAGGTTTTTTGTGTTGGTCAACTTTTCTGCTTTTGATTAAAATTTATAGAGTGATTCACAAATTTTGTAAAGCGTTGAATTTATTTGTAGATATAAAAACTCATTTTAAATAACTTAAATTTATAATAACAAAACTAAATTGTAGTAATGAGAAGGCTCCATTACGAAACACTCCCGCAAGCATCACATTTAGGGTCGGTGGTGACTTCTCAAGGAGAATGAGTAGATCGCACACATACAAGGAGAGTGAGTAAATCACCGACATACAGCCTCTCTAACTGCAATGGCCACAGCCTCTCTAACTGCCACGGCCACCAGAGTTCCCTGCAGCCTCTCTACTGTTATTGTGTTGATCATGTTTTCTCTTGATATTCAATATATTTGCAGTAGCGCATATAAACTAGAGTGGTATCCGCCTCCTATCTGCAACTGGACTGCTAACTATACAAAAGACAGTTTGTTTGTGAGGAATGTGAATGCAGCGTTGACTACTCTTCATGTGAGCAACACTGAATACACATCCGGCCACAGCCGGTTTAATATTTCAGAGCATGGGCAAAGTCCTAACCAAATATATGCCCTCCTCCAGTGCAGGGGAGACGCCACCATCGATGAGTGCCGCAATTGTTCACAAGAAGCAGAGGCTGCCGTTGTACAGGATTGTGCAAATTACGTTGGTAGTAGAGTTTGGTCCAAGTTCTGCTTCTTACGTTATAATGGAAACTATAACTTTACGGGGCAACTGGATTTTAATGGATATAATGAAATTAATCAACATTTTTTCTACAATATCGATACTGTCACCAGCCCTGATGATTTTATCGCGGCTGCTCGGCAGCTTTTGTCCAGTTTGGCATCTGAAATTACATCTGGATCTTCAATAAATCGTTACGCTTCCAACACAACCGTAGATACCTCGTTTCGCCGTATATACGCTCTGGCTCAATGCTGTGGAGATATATCCCTTGGCGTCTGCAAAACATGTCTCTCCAAAACAATCGATAAATTGTTCGAAGTTAACGACTCAGCATCTGGAGCTCGGGGTTTGACGGGAAACTGCATTGTTCAATATGATTTGGAATCTTTCTTTAACGATCTACCACCGCCACCGCCACAAGGGCCACAAAAGTCAGGTTCAAGCAAAATACCCATAATTTTAGGTGTTCTTGGCGGCTTGGTTATCCTCCTGTTGATGTTGGGGCTGTTTGCAACTCGAACAAAATTGAAGATCACCATATTTGGAAGACATACAGGATCAGGTATTGCAATTCATGCTTATATGTACCTGTAGGACTTTCAATACTCAGGTATTAATTTTGTTATATATATATTCTTGTCTCTACCAGAAGGCTCTCCGCACAATAATTGTCCTGTAATATGTCAATGGACTTCATTGATTTGCATCAACAATATATGATAATGAATCATATAACTGTTAGAACAGATATCCCAACTCCAAAAATTTCTCTATTCCATTTTTTCTCATCTTTTAACCTAGCTGTGAAATATTTTTTTGGTAGGTCATAACAGAAGTGAAGACTCAGAAGTTGGAGAAGTTCTAGAGCCGATTCTTAACCCATCCAATGATTTCCAAGTGTTTGAAATGAAGACATTGGCAGCTGCAACAGAAAATTTCCATGCTAACAACATGATTGGGGAGGGAGGATTTGGTGCTGTATACAAGGTAACCTAATCCAAGAAAGAAAACTTCTATTCTTTACTAGCAGCTTACCAAGTTAACAGGCACTTTTTACAGTTGATTTTTTTGAAGAAGGAAAAAAAACGCTATTCTTGAATTAAAAAGGATAGTACATATTCCAAAATACATTCATAATATCAAACTGTCTTACTTCTTCTATCTCCTGTGACCATTCAAAAATCTGTCTCTATGTCCTGTTCAGTTTTATGTAACTTTCTAATCGAACTGTGGTTTAATGCCATTACATTCTCTGTGCTGTAGACTTCCATGTCTATATCTATACAAAAATTTCAATGTCTAGGTATATCAAAAGTATAGATTTTAATGTCTATTTTGTTAAAATAGCTAATTAACTTGGGCATGGAGATTTATGAGTCAGCTAATTGAGTGTTAAGTAAAGTAGTGTTAAGTGATAGATTAATTTAGTGTGCCGTGGTATGTTAAGTTCTTTTAGGCCAAGTAACTAGTTGGAAACATATAAATATCCCTCACCTAGTTCACTGTAAACAATCAAGTTTTTGTAGAATCAATAAAAAAAACAGCAGCTCCTGTGTTTTGTGTGAAATTTATGTTTTGTCAGCAGCTCCTGTGTTTTGTGTGAAATTTATGTTTTGTCAGCAGCTCCTGTGTTTTGTGTGAAATTTATGTTTTGTCTCCTCTCCCTTTCCCACATATTCTTAAAAAGAATCAAAACTTTGGATCTACAAGTGTCCGTCGATACAAATACAAAAATTAATATTTCGCAAAGTCTTCATGCTCTTCTCTCTCAATCTATCAGGGAACTACTCGAGATGGAATCAAAATAGCAGTGAAGAAATTGACATTAAAATCTATGCAAGGAAAGGTAGAATTTCTGAATGAGGTTAAGCTAGTGGCCAAAATCCAACATCGAAATCTGGTGAAGTTACTTGGCTGTTGCGCAGAGGGAGCAGAAAGGCTGCTTGTTTATGAATATTTGCCTAATAACAGCCTTCATAAAATTTTATTTGGTGAGTCAGTTTCATTCTATTGAGTGCTAGTTTCTTCGATAAAATGTGTAACATATTCTGGCTGGTCACGATGGTTTAGTATCCTTATGTTCGATACAGATCCAAATGCACGCAGAAGCCTTGGTTGGCAGGAGCGTTATAACATCATAATTGGAGTAACTCGTGGGCTTCTTTACTTGCACGAGGATTCTCGTCTGCGAATTATTCATAGGGATATTAAAGCAAGCAACATTTTGTTGGACGAGAAGTTGAATCCAAAAATAGCAGATTTCGGGTTAGCCAGACTTTTTGGTGAAGACGAAACTCATGTTACCACAAAAGTTGCTGGAACTCAGTAAGGCATACTCACTCTAACCTCGTTATATTAATTCAGTCTTAGCGTTATGCTTTTGGTGTTCCTAAGGTTCAGTTATATTAATTTAGTCTGTTTTTTTTGGTGGTATAATTTATTTTATTTTATTTCATTAACACAAAATATGCTTGCTATAAATTTATATCAACCACATATCTTTACTTTAAATGATATAAAACTATTAAAAATATATAAACTTAATATTAAAATAAAATCTTTGATATATATCTTATTATACAAACCCTAATATTAAAACTCCAATATATAAAATCTAATATTTAACATATTGGATAAATCGAGATCATTTAGTAGGGAGAAACTCTCGTTAACCCGTCCCTTCCAGTTACATAAGTAGGGTGCATGACGGCTGGTAACTCAATAATTATATCTCTAGCTGACTCGCAATAAAATTGTCTCCCTTGACAACAACAGAACCTATATTAATTCCATGCATTGGGGTACTCCAACTACCATTAGATGCCAATATATTATAAGATGAAATTTAATTAGATAACCATATGTGTGTACATTTCGTTGACCAATATTATGTAGTGGAAATCACATCGTATCTATGAGGTGGTGTGGTATACTCACGTTGTTTTAATAAATGGTTTTCTTCGAGTTAATTAAGAATAGTTTGAATTTAGTATAGTATTGTTGCATCAAAATTTATAGTGGTTAGTAAAAAGAAGTATTTCTAGAGTTAACAGATTTACAAAAGGCAATTAAGTATATGCAGGGAAATATTCTGGGAGCATTGGTCTATCTAAGGTTAATAATTTCTTTAATGTTCAATAATTTCTTTTAGCTTTAGTCAAGTGTAATTTCCTTTTTCAAATATCTTTCAATTTCTTAATGGCCAAGCATATTTATAAATGACAATATAATTTGCAGCGGGTATATGGCACCAGAGTACGCTATGCATGGGCAATTGTCTATTAAAGCTGATGTCTATAGCTTCGGGATCCTTGTTCTGGAACTAATGAGTGGAAGAAAAAACGTTGATTTTAATTTATCATCTGAAACGGAGATCCTGTTACAGTGGGTAGGATACTTTTTCCATTATAATTCCAATTGACTGCATCTACGTTATCCATTTTGTTATTTAGTATATTAATATAGTTCGTTTTAGAGCCTGGCTACTCATCTGTTTTGATATGATTAAGCAATCCATATATATTTAACTTATGCATTTCCACGAACTACTGGCTAAACTTATGAATCCTATATTTCATCAATTTGCTGACTGGTCTTATTATACAGGCGTGGAGATTATATAAACGAGGAAATATTATAACCATGATTGATCCAGAAATAATTGAAACTTGCAACGATTGGGAACAAGCTTTGAGATGCATCCATGTTGGATTCTTGTGTACACAAGCCGAAGCCTTGCTTCGTCCATCAATGTCTACAATCAATTTGATGGTCTCAACTAAGTTTATGAAATTACCAGATCCGACAACACCTGCTTTTGTGAGTTCTGGACTTACCAGAACGACTGTGTGCGATGAAGCTATGGATACAGAAGAAGATATAGTTGCAAGAACCATGCCCAACGGTAATTCTGGCTATTCACATGCATCAATGTAAAATGAAAGTATTTAAAAGTATGCAGTCTAAAACAATGTTCAATAAGAATGTTTTCCATGACGATTGGAAAGGATTCATAAATTCATATATATCATTAAATTTCGATGACATCTCTCTGAAAGTATGTAGTATTCTATTGAAATCACTGAAAATTAGTTTCCCAAGCCCCTCATGTACTCTATGTTGTCCATTAAATCATTATCGATTATCATTTTGTGCAAGCGTAGAATATTGGAATTCCTTTGCTTGATGTTGTGACTTCACAATAAATTTTGGAAACTTTTTTCCTAAGTCTCTAATTCTTTTGTTTTCATTTATATTTTAGGTTTTGTTTCTTGGTTTTTTTATTAATTAATTAGAAATTATGTTTTTACCATCTTTTAATTGATAGTGGGGTATGGTAAATATTTAATTAGCATAAATTGGGATGAAAATTAAAAAATTAAAACAAATTTACATGGAGAATGATCGGAATGGGAAGGTGAGAGGTATTTAATTCTTGTCAATTTGAGATGCAATATAGTTATGTTGAGATGCATTATGGGTATGTTATTTTTGTTTTACTTTACATATATCTCAATTCATTATAGGTATGTTTTTTTGGGTGTAGTTTATGCATTTACATTTCAATTTACTCATCGTGTTATTTGTTTATAGCTATGTTTTTTTTGGTATAGTTTATGTATTTATATTTCAATTTACTCATTGTGTGATTTGTTTGGGGAAGAAAGAGAACTTGTCATATGTGAATGTAGAGACATCTTTCATGTATCTTGTGTTTTGATTTATTTGTATGAATCTTTGTAAGGAGGAAGAAAGCTCATTACTTCATATGTGAATTGCATCTTGTGTTTTGATTTATTTGTATGAATCTTTGTAAGGACGAAGAGGGCTCATTACTTTATTTGGTGTAAGTGTTATTTTATATGTTGTTTTTATGGATTTGGCTTTTAATTTCATTTTTTGAAGTTTGAATGTTGATTTTTTATTCATTGGTTCCATTGAAACATTGTTGGTTTGTACTTTCCAAGCAACAAATGGGGTGTGGTTGTTTGGAATCATTGGTGGTGCTTTGGATTTATGTTTGTTTTTTGCATTATTTTTATGGCTACTAGTTTAGAGCTCTATTGATCAAATTTTATAATTTTTGTTTGGAGAATTTTATGTCATTACATTTCATTTTTATTACTCAAGTTGATGTGCTTTAGGGGCTTGTTTATTTTGAATTGTGGATTGGGGCTTGGTTGTATTGGCATCTCTACTAATTTTCTCATGAATATTAGTTTGGAGCTCTAGAATTATCATCCCTTATGTAATTTATATACACATGATCCATATTTATGTAGGGAACGAAATGAAATACATATTTATAACAAAAACACAAAGATGCAATAAAACTTGACTTCTATTAATAAATGGAATGTGTTGAAACTGTAAAATATGGAATGAAACAAACTTATTTCAAGGTGGTAGTTTATCTCTGGAGAGATGTGGCAACAATGTGCATTCTCTAAGTGCATTACAATGAGCCAAAGAGCCTTTTTCAACGAAAATAAGCAATGAAGAAACCCTAAAAATCCAAAAACCTAAACCTAGGAGATGAAACACCAAATGATTTGTGGGCCCTAATGGGTTTACTTGGTACATCAACTTCCCAGGGTTATAACGTTTGCATATGATCTTTGTTTGGCATGCTTGGTAACCCATTGGAAAGTGCTAGTTCAGAAGTACACATTCAAATTAGGCCCACACTAAAGCTTGTGACTATCAACTAGGCTCTAACACATTAAAAAAATATCCTTTAGGGCTTCAAAACCACTCTAGAAGTTCATGACCCAAAAATGTAGGAAAAAAGCCCAGATGGAGAATTGTGCTTTGAGCCAAAGGAATAGGTGGATGGCCACCAAAATCCACCTAGATCAAATCTCTCTCCTTGGAAAGAAATGGTATCAATTGCATTGACTAACTCGCTCAAATGGGGAAGCTTTTGTTGAACTTGGCCTTGGCCGAGCCACTTGCCTTGGTGCAAGAGCTACCTTTCTTTAACAACCTAATAAATATAGTTCCTTTGTTAGAAATTTCCCTTAATCTCAGTGTCTGTGATCTGATTAATGGTTTCCTATTAGATCTAGTTGGGGTTGAGCTATGTTAGTTTCAATTGCTCTACTATATCTGATGTGTCCAACTATGGTGGAAAGTATGGCTGGAGGAGATACACATTGAACAATAAGTGTAAGCCAAGGAAGAAAATAATTAGCTCAAAATCATTGTCACCCATAGCCTTGGTGATAGTGTAAGGTCCTTAGTGAAGTGGAAAAAAAATTCCAATGGGCTTTTATAAGGCATTTGTTTTGCAAATGCAACCAAACCTTGTAACCCACCTAAAATTTGTGTGGCACCTAGTGTTGATCATGGCATTGCTTGTACTTAAAATTGGATTTATATAAAATATCGTTGACCTACTAATGGATGTGCTAAATTCATTCAATGAATTAGGTGTTTTGTTTGCCTCATAGAGACCATGGGAAGAGTCCACCTATGTGGATACAAAGAATAGTGCTACATCAATAGAACATAATTGTTGAAATCCTAGGCCCACCTTAAAGGGGATATGGTTGGTCTAGCCATGGAGGGTTCTATTCTAGTGTTGTTGAACATAAGGGAGACTTCCATCCCTTGTAAGTGGATGCTTAGAGTTGTACATGTGTAATATATGCATGGCCATTCGATTAAAGGCCTATGTTGGTTATCCATTTGGGGGTGGAAGGAAGTGGACTTGGTGAGCTTAATGTCCAAAACTAATGAGAGGCTCAACTAGAATGTGCTTAGAAACCTCCTAATCCAATATAATATGATGGCATCCAGTATCCCAAAATGTAGCCACACCCATTTGAAAAATATCTTAACAGTGGCCTTCATTATGATATTCTTCTTACAGGTTGTTAGAATGGTCATCTTAGAAAACTGATCAACAACCACGAAGACACAATTATTTTCCTGATTGGTTGAAGGAATACCAGACATGTAGTCCATCAATATGGATTACCAAGGGATTTTAGGGAGTAGGTAGAGGGGTTTACATGCCTTTCTTCTTAATGGATGTTTTGGCAATGATGCGGATAGTGCAATACTTGATACTTGCTAACATCATGTCAAAGTTTTGACTAATATAAATACTTTTTTAGTATGACCATTGATTTTCCATGCCAAAGTGTCCATCCATCTGGTCTTAGTGATTATACCAAATAATCTTTGCATGCTCACTTGAAAGAAAACAGAGATGGACTAGATGGCATAACAAGTAATCCTGAAGATGAAATTGAATGACAATTGTGCATGTGCTCAACATATAGTAGGTGGTAGAAAAGTTAGCATCACTCTCGTAGATTTGGGCCATGCAAAGGCCCCATGTTTGCATGGAGCACCATGGTTAGTGTTGTGACTAGAGGTTGACTAAGGAAGTTAGAGATGTGATTGGTTATCCCTATCTTATATTTGATATTGTGATGAAACTATTGCAAGTATGTGTACAAATTTTAATGGTGGTCGTTATGTATGCATGAGTTGCAGAGGCTTATGATTAGTGTGGATGATTATCTCCTTCCTGAGAATTTAATGCTTCCATTGAAATATGCTTGTATAATGGAATATATTTATTTGTCATAAGTGGGGTACTTACAAAGGACATATGATAGTGCCTCACTATTGTAGGCCACTAAATGAGTATGCTAAGTGAGAAATATGCCCACAACATAGTATGAGGAATATGCATTAATCTAAAAAGGTTGTTTCATATTTGGTAAGGAGAGCATTGGTGTTAAGCACACGCAAATGTTTTAGATAACCGAAATATTTCCATTGCAACTTTCCCCACATAAAATTTTCTTTTCCACCACCCTTCATCACTTTGCTAAGGTCCAGGGAAAATTTTAAGGATGGAAATTGATCTTAAAGTTTAGAAACCTTAGCGAATATTACTAGTCCCTAACATGCAAACTATAAAATGTTTAGCGATATGTTTGTAAAAATATTCAAATTTCTAATGATTTTATATAGCCTTTATAAAACTTTGGCTGTTTTTAAGGAAAAACAATTTTATGATATAAAATTTGGGCGAACCATTTTTAGGAAAAATGGAAATTGACAAATCTTTTTAATGGAAAAAACCTAGAAAATTAGCCCACATATGAATATTAGCTGCTAAAATTTTCCCTACTAAGGTCCCATGCAATCTAGAAGAATTTCAACATTAACCTACAATAGAAGTTGGCAAGAGCTAAGAAAATTTGAAACTCAAATAGTGTGTTCGGGGCTAGCTAGCCACGAATGAAATAAATCTTGGTTGATCCACATGCACACCATGCTTATCAACAATGTAGCCTAGGTATTAGACCAGGTTGATGTTGAAGGAGAATTTTTTCATGTTAGAATATAGCTTGCACTACCATAGAGTGTGCAGGTCTTACTAAATATGTTGCAAGTGTTCTATCCATATCTTATTGAAGATGAGGATATCATCTAAATATAACTTGTGAAAGATGACAATATATCATCCCTCAAAGTGATGAAAGTTGTTGGGGCATTTGAAAAACCAAAGGGCATGACCAACCATAGAAAAAGACCTTCTTTAGACTTGAAAGAAGTCTTATATGCACTATTTTGTTTTATTGGGACTTGGTTGTAGCCTTACTTCAGATCAATTTTGCTAAAGTAGTCGACCCTTTCAGCTGGTCAAGAAGCTCATGAATTTAGGGAATTAGGTATTGGTTATATTGACGGTGTTGGATACCACAAACATACAACTGGCCTCCCTGATGTGATGTCCCAATTAGACCTCACACCGTTTGGAGTAGGAGCACCATCCAGAGTATTGACCCAACCACCATAATACAAAGGTTCGTCTTGGTTTCAACAGATAACATAAGAGATTATATACATAAACCTTGAAAAACAAGTAAGTTGACATTGTGAAACACCAATTGCAACGTATAAAAGGGTACTTTCATGAGGAGGAGACAAAAAGTGAGCCCCTATATGGAAGTAATAGTACTAACTTAAGAGAGACACACAAGAAAAGAAATATTTGTTAATTATCTAGTGAAATAGTTCACATAGACACAACGTTCATTAAACCACATACAACACACCTTCAACAAGATAAGTACCAAGGCCATCGAAATAGCTCAATTTCCTTAGTACATATGAATGAAACATATATCATAAACATCTAAAGAATAGTCTTAATACATTCACAATACATGCATGAAAATGTGTTGGTTGATCGAGCTTTAATTATAAAGTGAAAGATCCAAGTACACAGTTACAATGGTAAGGTGGTGCTAATTCCAGTAGTGGAACATTAAGTCACTTCTTGCTTATCCAAAGAATGGTTTTCTCTCCTATGCCAAGTAGAGAAGCCAAGAATAGATGTCCAAATCTAAAACCTCCAAAAGCTCATTTACTTGAGTTATGAGGTTACTTTTATAACAAATGGGATGACCTTTCATATCCCCATGACTCTTGAATTACCCTCCTCGCACTTGGACTTATAATGTGTCATTAGGCAGAAAAAAAATAGGCGTAGTCTGCCAAGGATTTAGCCCTTCTCTGTTGCCCCGACCATCCGAATCTTATCTTAAAATTTCACTTGAACCCAAAACCTACACAAACCAGAGATCCTCGGTAGCATTAGGACAGAGATTGATTTTTTCATTGAAAACAACAATATAAAGTCAGGTTGAAGTCCATCTCGCCGATGACATTAAAATAGGTTAACATTCTCCTCCATAAAGAGAATGATTTAGATCTTACAGCAGATGTGTGTGAATAGATTGAACAAAAAACCAGAGGCTGTGTTCGAAAACGAAATCCAGTGAATGCCAAATTTGTTAGTGAAAAAATTGCTCCAGCTCTCCTCCCACGTTATGCAGAGAGCATATATTCATTGAATCCAGCAGACCAACTAAAATCGAGAGTCAATATATCAAAATTCTTTAGTAGAGCCAATATGAATACTCATATTAGGGTTTTTTCTTCGGACTTGTGGAGTATAACTACAATTTTGGGGGTAATTTCTTATTATCTAAAATATATTATTAAATTCATAAATACATTTAATATCTTTAAAAAATCAAAATATATGGAAAATAATAAAAAAAGTTATAAAAATTACTAAATATATAAATATAGTAATAAAAGGAATAATGCTTTTATTTTTGCCTGGTTAAGAATTTTTTTTCCTGATGAAAAAACATAAGTTAATGGTCCAAAATCCAAAGATATTTTTTAGGAGTGAAAATCTATTCCTTATGAGTACTAATTATTAATTAAAGATAACTTAATTTTCTTTAAATAACAATGATAAATAGACTTACATTTAAAAATAACAAACAATAATAATTGTCCATACTATTAATTTAACTATTAAATTATAATAAAATTTCCACTTTCTCAAAAACACACTTTAAACCAAAAGCAGAAAACAAACTCCTTTGCGTACCTATAGCCCTGCGTTGGGTATAAAATCACAAGAGCTTAGAACAGGGCATCCAAATGCAAAAGCGTGATATGGAGATTTAAATTTGAATGGCCGAAGAAGAGCAAGTTCCAACTTGCAGCAACATTAAAAGGTACATAACAAAACGTCCGTCACTTACGTCAATCAACAGGCAGAGGAACCTGAGAGGTCTAAAAATCATTAACATTCTTTGTTAAAATCTATGTTGTTGGAATATGGGAATGTTGGGAATTTGGATACGGAATGGCCAGAAGTTTTCACTAAATTGGCAGAAAACTGTTAATCCAAACAATAATATTATATAATATAAAAAAAATTAAAAGTATAAAAATAAAATATATTTTTTTAATTATATAATTTATATAATAACTAAAATTAATACTTAAATAAAATATTTAAAACTTAAAATTAATTTAAATATATAATATAATAATTTCTTATATATAAATATATTTTTGGGTGTTTTGTTTTTAGTTTTATATATATATATATAAAAGTCGTAGTTTATTTAGACTGTTTTTTGTCTTGAAAAATATGGAAATTTCAATAAGATTTTGATAAAATCCAGGAGGGATTTTTGTAAATCCAGGGTAGAGCAGTCAAACTTAAGGTTTTGGGTGCCCCAGTGGTGGTGTTGAATCCATATCCACCATCAAAAACATAATTTAGGCAAGATCTTTTGAAATTTTTTTACCCAGATTCCGGCCAATTTTGGCCATCAGGGCAATTGCTCCTCCACCTCGCTAAACACTTCCTATATAAAATGTCAAGTTCTTTATCACTTCTCTGACATGTTTTTCTAGTTATTCTTAATAGAAAAAATAACTCTAATGTTTAATATGTGCACACAATCTTTTACCATATATATACATAAACAACAAAAGACATACTCAAGAAATACTCATCAGCATGACATCCGAGATATTGCTTAACCCATCAAGAGATTACTCTTTCTCAATTGAGGATATAGGTGTTAAGGATGTTTTTGGCCTTCCTTCATGCGAAGGTTTCAACATAGGGTCGTGTCGAAGGTAGTTCAACGTATTTCTCTACAAGTTTTGTATTCCCCAACCCCATAGAACGTGAGAACTCCAAAAAAAACCTCAAAATTCCCGGAACTTTCCCCAGCTCCCATTGCAACTCCCGCTCAAAAAGTAACATGAGCATATTTCCCACCTCTAAAAAGTAGAAATCATTGAAACAGATCTCCCACCTCTAGAAAGCAGAAATCATTGAAACAGATTTCCCACTCTCCAAAACAGTTACGGTGTAAAACAAATTAAAATTGATAAAATCCAACATCTATATTATAATTGTGAAAACATTTAGTTAAGGAATATGTTTAGTTTTTGGAATTCCAACTAGGGGAAAGTAACTAAGTGAGCCTCTTGGAATTCAGTCCCAAGAATTAGAGATGCCGGAAAAGATCCAAATCATTGGCCATTTAAATTAAACCATTTTTATTAGATTAGTTTATGATTTTGTTTTTGGTTTTTAATTTTAGTGTATCATTTTATTTTTGTTAATTTTGTTTTTGGTAAAGAAAAATTATGTCCTTAACAGCCGAGTACCTAAAGGTCCTCTCCTCTCTTTATCAGTCGAGCCCCCTAAAGGGTCCTTATCAAGTCGAGCCTGCTTACGCATCCTCTCCCTATGGTCGAGCACCTAAAAGGTTAGGTTTACTTATTGGTTGGGGGGTTTCACAGTCGAGCCTGCTTACGCATCCTCTCCTCTCCTCTCCCTTAGGGTCGAGCACCTAAAGGTCCTCTCCTTAACAGTCGAGCATGCTTGCGCATCCTTAACAATCGAGCACCTAAAGGTCCTTATCAGTCGAGCACCTAAAGGTCCTCTCCTCTCCTTATCAGTCGAGCCCCCTAAAGGGTCCTTATCAGTCGAGCCTGCTTACGCATCATCTCCCTATGGTCGAGCACCTAAAAGTTAGAGTTTACTTATTGGTTTGGGGGGTTAACAGTCGAGCATGCTTGCACATCCTTAACAGTGGTAAAAGCTTTTCGTTACATTAAATTTAATAATTTAAATAATAAACAATTTTACTCAAAATTATATCACCTCATTTTTATTTTAAAATACATGTTATCTGATTCCTTTTATAAAAATTTCCACCTGTATATCAGGTTTCTCTAACTACAGTCACCTCATTTTTATTTTAAAATACATGTTATCATGATTTTTTTTATAAAAATTTCCACCTGTATATCAGGTTTCTCTAACTACAGTGATCAATGAACAGTGAAGAGTGAACAGTTTTCCCTAGCCACAATTATCAAAGCCATCTTCATAGAATTTGTATTCCATTCCATGATAGCTTGGTTTATATATAGTAAAGTTTTTTCCCTGGAGATATTACTCTCTTTTATACAGGATTTTAAATAACAATCTACCTGAGGATATAATATTCTTAACTGGTTATAATAAATATATAAATATAAATTTATTTGAAAATAAAATATTTCGAAATAATTTATCAATCATTTCACATTTTTTATACCAAATCTCAATAAATTTTAGAACGTCATTGATGGTGAAATTTGAAATAAGTATAATAATTTGTCCAAAATATATTCAAAATAGTTAGTGATGTTGTTGGGATT
This sequence comes from Pinus taeda, assembly GCA_000404065.3. Classification (NCBI taxonomy): domain Eukaryota; kingdom Viridiplantae; phylum Streptophyta; class Pinopsida; order Pinales; family Pinaceae; genus Pinus; species Pinus taeda. The sequence goes on along the minus strand of APFE030855190.1, from coordinate 56,745 downwards.
CCTAAATCCATAATAATTAGTAATGTTATTGGGCTCCCTAGATCCATGATATATGGGAAAGTTTTTAATCTATAATAAAGATGAATATACGCAAACAAACACATAGAAAATTGTCTTCTAATAATTTAAACTATGAAATATGTGTTTTTATTCTCCTCCTGAAACTACTATACAATTAATTAATAGTGATGAATTACCTCTTCCATAGCAGTCTAAATCTGCAAAACATAGATTTTCAGATACTCTACACCATCAACTCGAATTTTTCTTCTATCTCGTAGCTTGTGGACCCATAGACTAAAAAAAATATATAACATCCTCTAACAACTTGTATGCTCGTATTTAAAAACAAATACAGAATACACTGATTTTTCGAATTGTTATGGTTCATCATATTTCAATGAAATACTAATAAACGCAATGGAAAATACTTTTAGCCTAATTATGAGTACTAAAATAGGTTCCTAACGTTATAGATAGATGAAAAAGAATTAAATTTTTTTATTTTTTATTTTATAATTTTATGAATATTGAAATTTATCTATGAAATATAGTTGATTCTTCTACCACAAGAAAGAGAATCATGGTGTTGGTATATATAGTTCATTTATTTTAAGTTGGAAAGTGACATTGAGAGTGTTTGCATTTTGCTAATACCACACAATCTATTTATTTAAGAGCTCAATATATTACTTGCAAGAATTGAATTTGGGTAAGAAGGATAACAACCATTCCTCCAAATCACTCAACTTATTACCAATTGCCAAATAATTTTTTTTTTCTAAGTTATGCTAATTCTATTAAGGTAAAAAAAGTATCATACACTGAGGCTGAAGCCTGTACTTAGCTATGCCAGAGGAAAGGCATCAACCAGCAAAAAAACTAGATTTGAACTACCCAGAAGGGAAACCAATTCTTAACCGAAGTGTCTCAAAATTATCTTGTTGCCCATGCAGGGGAAAACAGCAAATTATCCAGTTTTGTGTCATTGTATCTGAGGAGACTAGAAAAAGTAAACCCAACTGAAGGGCCTAAAATTTTAAGTTTTCCCAAAAAAACCCATTGAAAACAGAAGCTAAAGAACAGAGTCCCAATGAACCTGAGACACGTGGCACGCTGAGTGGCAGTGTACTAGGCAGGCGCATGGCACGTTGAGTGGCAACAAGGTGGCAAACCAGGCGACGAACACATGGCATCGAGGTGGCGACTAGGGATGTGGCGGCGACGGAGGGTGCTTCTCCATAATGAAGCATCTGTACTTGTCCATGTCGCCACTTGCCAGCGGCAAAGTCTTCGTATCGCCAACCTGCAACTCTAGTTGTTCTTCCTCAATGATGCAGCAATATTCGTCTATGACCCAGTTCATTTGCAGAGCCGCTTGCACTTCCTTCCCTACGCGTCTGGTCTGATGTTCCTAGCTCCCCTCCTTTGCACCTTGAAGACTCGTCTGAGCCAGTTCCATTTTGGTCTTAGTTTCGCTGCTCCCTGCTATGGTGCTTCCGCCACCAGCAATGTTCGAGAGCCCCATTGCTTTGGTGCGGCCATCGCCCACTGCTCCTTGTTCCTCGGTTGCCATGCGTCGACCTCCAACCTCGGAATCTTGTGCTTCAGAATTTTGCTTTTCCTCATGAAAGCTAATGGTGATGGTGGCAGTGATGAGAGGCTGGTTCAGGGAGGAGCGAAAGGTGAATTGGGCATTCTGGGAATGCAGCTGGGGAGTTGGTGGAGTGCTTCTGGGAGATTGGCCGGAAGTGGAGGGGAAGCTGCTGGGAGGCGTAGCAGAGGCCACCGAGTGGAAGCGACTTCTTCCACTGCGCGTATTTGGGTAGTGACCAGTATTCTGCTCAGCCAAAGAGGAAGTGGTCTCCGAAGCAGAAGAACGCTGGAAGCAACTCAGGCTCCCTCGGTTCCCACCTCTACGGCTGCACATCCTATGGCGCACCATGCTGTCTGCAATTGGAGGCAAGTTTCGATCTGAATTGGGCACAATGGGATGCAGCGTCGTAGTGGAGCTAACAGGCAAATCAGTAGAGGGATGAGCAACCAGGGCCAAAGGGATGAGAAATTGAAAGTTCAGGTTGTGGGTGAAGTGGATACCCAAGCCAAAATCGATGCAGCAATAAAGATTACAACGTCTCCCAGTGGTTGTGCAGGTGCTAGGTGTGCAGGGGAGTAATGGCAGGAGCAGAGGTGGTGTTTTCCCAAGACTTCATTGTTACCTTGAGCCGAGGTTGATGGCGGTTAATAGAGTGATGACAACTCTTACTTGAGGTGCATTTATGGCGATGGTTAATGTCATTTTTGGACCATTGTGCCGCCCTACGAGAGGCAATGTGATCTCGCTACATGCCAACCGAGTTGACAACCACCTCACCATCCTCCGTTGTCACCCACATCTTACTCTACAATAAATTATTTAAAATAATTATAAATATTATAATAATTATGATAATTACCCCTATCATCCTTCACAACTTCAAAATCAACGAAGCTAACGAATTAGCTAATTCCAAATTAATTTTAGTAAAATAGATATAAATTATTTAAAACTTAGCCAAAGAAACAACAAAGCTAATATTAAATTATCCAAAGGCTTTTACATAGTAATTGCATCAATTGCATAATTGTCAATGGAGTTGTCTACCTAGGTTTGCTAAGAAAATATATTTTCATTGAAATCTGATTGTTTTTAGGTTGCAAAATCTAAAATTTATAGTATTTTAATTCGGATTTTGAAACTAGATATGGATTTACTACCATAAAATATATTGAGACCCCAGATTTTATAATTTGACAGTGTAACGAGAATTTTCCAAAATTTCAGCCACATTTATTCAAAATCATGAGAAAGAACCACACCTTTTCGTGGGAGTTAGACTACGGGATTGAGAAATGGATTAAATTGATATTCGATAAAGTGAAAGCGATTTGGTAAATAGAAGAAAGCCTTTCCACATGGTTTTTCGCAGTCTAGAAAACTCGAAACATGGTCAACTGACAAAATCGCTTCGGGTAATAGCCGTCATTAAATTACAGAAGAAAAAAGGTTTAATATTTTATGCAAATGCTTTCAAATATATCAAAAATACTAAATCAATTTTATGTAGAGTCATTTTTATGGAAGATTTTTTTTATTTTTTTAGAGTTGAGAGATACGGTTATTGTTCGAACCAGGTCGAAGAGTAAACTTTTACTACTGGATGTATGTTTTTTGTATTTTTCTAGGTGAGTTCAGAATAGGTACATAGAATTGAGGTAGAGACGCACCACTAGATTGATAGACCAAACATAATCGGTCAGGGATGTTAGTTTTAGGAAGTAGAGACCGAAGTACACTTTATTTTTGGATGCCCTATCTACTACGAGATTAGAGGAAGGTTTCATTACTTGTTCAGAAACTCTCAAACCCTCAAAGACTTTAACCCCATCAGAGATGTTTGGCCCTATATATATAGGAAGCTCTCATGTTCCAAGGGCATATTCTTCAGCATCCCATCATACTAGACCCCACACAGAAAGGATCACGACATTTTTTAGGGTACTACCTTAAGACAAGGGCACCAAGAGATTGATACCGTCTCATATCCAGACTCTAGATCAGTGAGGATCTGTGAGACCTCACCCAGCCACACAAGATCTTAGTAGCAAATCTGTCTTAGATCCTTATTAGAGAAATAGACTAGGTCCTCCAAACCTCAGCATTGTGCGTGAGATGAACTAGGTCCTCCAAACCCTAGCAGTGTGCAAACTCCCCCAGACAACAACGATTTAGTGGACAGTCCACACCTTCCACCTACCCTTCATTGGGCCAACAAACTTTGTGGAGTTTTCTTCAATGTTCTTCAATCAGCCTCGGATGTTAGGAGAGACAGGTCTGATCCTCAGAGCCATTAGCTCCTGAATCTTCTCAGTCAGGGCATTCCATACATTCTATGCCCATATATTCTATCTTTTATGTTCCTACATTGTACCTTTTATATTCATGTGTTGTATTTTTTATAGGAGAGTGTTTGGTTCTCCTGTATTGTATGGACATCATTGTACTCAACAATCCCTTTAACCTATTTTGTGGTCATTAATTGAACATAAATATAATTATCTTACCTTCTCTAAATTTAATTTGAGCAACTATGTGGATAGAGCAACCCATATATAAAATCTAATTGTTTTTGGGAAAAAACCCATTTCCATAAAAAAAAAACATCTCAGAGAAGCAATTCCTCCTTGTTAACCTTCTCAACCAGAAGAGCATTCCTCATTAACCTTACATGCATCTCCTGAGAAAAGCAATTCCTCCTTGTTAACCTTCTCAACGAGAAGAGCATTCCTCATTAACCTTATATGCATCTCCTTCAGGTTGTCTAGGGCAAGAGTCAAGTTTGCTACCTCTGAGCTTGCTACCTGTTCCGCCATCAAACATTTGCCTTATAATTAACCTCTATAGTAAAAACCAAGATGATGAGAAATTAACCCAGGAGGTAAAAGCTGAGAACTTACCTTACCTTGTTATTACTCTATGGAGATATCATCCAGGTGGTACTGAAAACAACTAAGAAGTGTGAGAGAGGTCAACTGTGTACTCAACTCGTCAGATTTAATTTTTCCCAGCAAGTTCGTGGTCGAAATCTTTTGAAGTACCTCGAGCTTCTTTGTGAAAATATTTAGTGCCCCTCGTGAATTAGCTCCACACTTGATGTAATGTACAGTAATAATCATCTACTTTTATATTCACCAGCTGTGGGGAGTGCAATTTTCAATGAACTTAGAAAGAAATTTCCAGTAGCTGAGCGGGAGGAAAGCTGAATCTTACCTATTCGTTTGTTGAAGACATGAAAGAGCAATTCGCCAGATTAAAAAGTCTATATACTTCAGATTAACTGCAGAAATTTTCAACTTGTTCAGCCCTCTGCATTGTTTCACAATTAAAATTTTCAGAAGAGAGGTATTTTGTTACATGACGCCCAAAATTAGCGATGAGGACAGATGATAGAAAGCAGGTTAAAAGATATCTAAAACTGCAAGAAAGGCAGGGTAATTCCGTGAATTTATAAAACTCAAGCTTCAAAAATGTCAGACAATCCTTGGGAAAAAGGGAAGTAGGAATATCCATGGTACCATTTTGTAGAGTGATTTGTTTCATAGTTCTAACGATGCAGAACTGACCCATGTTCACAACATAGCGAAATCTCTAGACTTTCAAGCTATGCCGAGTAGAATAACAGAATATGATGATCTTCTGTGTGGTAGGCAGAGGAAGATGTAGATGGCGAAGTCCCAAAATGGCTACATCTTGATCTGCCTAAGAGCACAGAGCAGTGTATTGAGACATTTCATGAAAGCTTACAGAGATAATGGAGGTAGAGTAAGTTATCATCTAATGCACTCAATCTATATATTGACATTGCCATCTATACCCTAGACCAGGACCCAGTTTTGAAAGAAAAATGCAAGATGCGGTTCTGAATGAAAAAAGCAAAAAGTTGTACATACAAAATGAAAATCCAATTAACACGGTTGTACGTATTATGTTGATTCAGTCCATCAATCAACGCCTGGACAAAATATAGGTGTGATCTAGAGGGCCAACGATTTTCTCTTTTTTTGGGTAGCCCAGGCCATCAGAATTTTAGTTGAACCCAAAACTTACACAAATCAGAGATAAGGAGGTTATCTTTATCTTTATTGCAGAGAATATTTCAAAATCTTATAGATAAAGTCAATTATTTGATTTCATTATTATCTATCCAATTCCAAAATATTTCCAAGATATTTCCAGAATCTGCAATCATAAGACTATCTTTATAATATTGCAAATTCTTTGAATATCCTAAAATGAGACAAACAGCAACAAAATATTACTACTATATGCTGAATTCCCAAATATTGTCAAAATCTACCATCAAAATAAAATACCCCCATCTTTCAATATTAATAGAGATTAATTTACACCCATCTTCAATATTAAAATAGAGATTGATTTACTCATTGGAAACCATAATATATTAAGCTATGTTCATGTCCAGCAAGCCGATTACATTAAGACAGTTTAAACGTTCTCCTTCATACAGAGAATGAGTAAGATCCTCCCGCAGAAGTTTGAGAAAATAGATTGAACAAAGAACCATAGGTTATGTTCCAAAACAAATCCAGGGAATGCCGAATTTGTTAGTGATTTCAATTGAAAAGAAAAAGTCCAGTCTCTGCTGTGATATACAATAAGGGAGACTCTATCATGTGGAGATTGTGAAATTGTTGTTCCAACTCTTCTCCCACGTTATCCAGAGTACATAAATTCATTGAATCTAGCGGACCAATTGAAATCGAGAACTAATGTATCAAAATTTTGAGCATAGCGAATATGAATGCCCATATTAGGTTTCTTGCTTAGCAGGATCAACGTGTGAAGTAGTTTAAGAAGTTACAGTCAAGTTCTAACTATAAATTTGGGTGATCCAAAATAATTCAAACGAATTCGATACTCTTAAAAACCTGTAATAAAGTGTTAATAACTTACTAAAATATGTAAAAATAATAATAAAGGTAAATACGAGACATTTGAAAACAAGCTCATTTACAAAGTACATGTGGCCTTGCTTTGGGTATGGAATCATAAGAGTTGAACGGTATATCTAAATGCAAAAGCGTGGTTATGGATTTCAGCTTAGGAATTTTAAATCTGAAATAGATGTTGAATTTGTGGATATTTGTAACTTTAGTGTTAGTTTGGATTATTTTAATAAAAAAATATTTACAATTACAAAAAAGTGTGGATTATATTTAACTAGATAATTACCCTTTCAAAGACAATTCGCCAGTCAAATTCCATCCCTGATGGAGGTATGACCATGGAAAACCAAGTTCCAACTTGCAGCAACACTAAAGGTTATAGTGTAAAACGTACATCCCCAAGTCAATCAACCGGCACAGGACTGACTGTTAAAATTGATTGTCAAAATAATTTAAGTAAATAAGATGTTTAATTTTGAAATTCCAATTCTGGGAAGGTAACTGAGTGAGCTTGTGCGAATTCAGTCACAAGAATCCAAGGAGCCTAATCATTGTTAACATAAGTCAAGCCCAACAGGCGGATCACACTAAAATAGCTTTTAAACATTCTCCTACATAAGAGAATGTCTAAGATCTTCCAGCACATGTTTGTGATAATAGATTGAACAAAGAACCATACGTTATGTTCCAAAACGAAATCCAGGGAATCCCAAATTTGTTAATGACTTCAATAGCCAGAAAAATCCGGTCTCTGCAATGACACACAATAAGGGAGACTTGTCTTGTGGAGATTGTGAAGACGATGCTCCGCCTCTTCTTCCACGTTATCCAGAGTGCATAAATTCATTGAATCTAGCAGTCTAATTGAAATCGAGACGCAATGTATCGAAATTTTGAGTAGAGCGAATATGAATACGAGCAAGATCAACTTGTGAAGTAGTTTGGTTTTTAATACCTCAAATGATTTCAACACCCTTGAAATATTTTGGGTTTTAATAATTTATCAAAGTATGTAATCTAAAATAGTAATAAAGGTAAATATAACACCTTTGAATACAAGCAGCTCCTTTACAAAGTACATATGGCCTTCCGTTGGGCGTGGAGTCATAAGGTTGGAACAGGGCATCCAAATGAAAAAGCGTGGCTGTGGAGATTTGAAAAAAAAAATTTGAATGGCCGTGGAAGAGCAAGTGCCAACTTGCAGCAACATTCAAGAGTACAGTGCAAAGCTTACGCCCTGTACGTCAATCAACGGGCAGAGGACTGATGTCAAAAGTAATGGAGTTTGGTGCAGGGAGGGATGGAATTTGATAGGCTATATGTTTTGGAGGGTGTTTTTCATATATATTTTTAGTTTGATTTATTCCGAATTCAATAGAAATTTGTTGGAATAATAAATTTGAGTTGCGAATAATAAATTTGAGTTGCGAACTAACAGAGCTTTTTCAAAGTACAGAATTCATATATATAATCAAAAACTAATTTTAAATAACAAAAATTAAAATTAAAACAAAAAAAATTACTTAAATTAAACAAAAAAAACTTTAAAACACATAATATAATATTATAATATTTAGGCAATGTTATTAGATAAATCCTTTCACTAAAAAAATCCAAATAATTAAATAATTAATTAAAAATGATAAAATCAATAATATTGTAGTTATTGAAATAGTTAAGTCTTAAAAAAAGGCAACTGAGTGTGTGTTGGAAATCAGTCCCAAGAATCTGAGGAGGACGCTGAAAAGAGCCGAATCATTCCATCCAAACTAACATAGCCTAGAATTGATCTCATAACCTTTTATTGGTAAAACATTTTAGCAATGGAACCGGGTAGGTTAAACTAACCCTTTTTATTACCTTGGTTTATGATTTGGTTTTTCCTTTTCACATTTTGCATAAAATAAAATTGTGCAATTTGTAATTAAAAAGACTTGATTTCTTTTTAATACACTAAATAGATTTATATATTCAAAAAAATAACAAATAACCATACCCAAACTATGTTTATATTTTTAAAATACATTATAATCTTAACTTCACTATAAAATTTCCCCACCGATACACCAGGATTCTCTGACTACAGTTATCAATCTTCTCTGAGTTACAACTATCTACGCCATCCCCTATTTGTCTCAATTCTCCTATAGACGGCATAAGGGAATGCGGTAATAAGTAAAATTTTGGGATTTGTTTCAAACTATTTTGTTTTATGTTTTGATTTTTGGAATTAAAAAACATGATTATAAGTTTGTTTAGAAATTGAAAGAGCAGTGATGGAATACAGGTTACATAATTATTTTTTTATTATATATTTAGAGCAGCCATGAATGGTTCCAACCCATTCTAAAATAAAGAAATTGGTTGTTGACTAATTATCTCAACAACTCAACTAAATCTATTTACTATAGTAAGTATTAGTTTCAAGAGCTTTTTTAACCTTTACATTATTAAATAAATCACAAATTACAATATAAAGAATACATAATATAATTGGTTTTTGTTTCATTCAGTCTTCATCAACACTCATGTACACTCTGGGATCTTTGGGAACATCACTTGTTGTTCATGCACTGGAATCTTTGCCAGCATTGCTCTTTCTTCATCCACTACTTCGAGTTGTCACTTGAACTCCATTTAACACATGCTTGTCTTTGACTATCATTGATGAACTTTGGAAGATCAACAATATTGACAACTTGGCTCCTTGGCTTCCGGGATAAGAGTTGTCAAATAATGAACCATCCTATGAACCAATCACCATTTGTTGGATATTTGGCTTTCAGCTATTCATCAGTTGTTAGCAGCAGGTGTGGATACTGAATTCAAAAATTGATCAAACAACTTACCCTGTTTCACACTTATGAATCTCATATTATAACCTGTAATCTTTGTTCCTAAACACTAAAAAACAATCAAACTAATAATATATTCAAAAATTTCTCAATACCACAAACCGCTAATTTAAATTATACCACACTTTCCAGTAATTTTCAATAATTAGTTCTACACTTTTTACGAACAAAATAAAAAACATACAACTTAATAAAGCGGCCAACAAAACACTGATGTTAACAAAAACCATTAACCATTTTTTCGTTAAACTATGCGTTGAAACTAATCTCCTCGTCCATGTGGATGATTTGTTTGTTTCCCAACTTAACCTTAGCGACAAAAAAACTGTCACTGTAATAATCCACAACCCCGATTACATCAACAGTTATAGCACAGTAGATAGGTCGATTTCCTTCTGCTGTTGGCCACCATGAATTTAGGCTTTCGCTGCTACTCATAGAGATTCAGCCCAGAGTGGGCCTACTTGACAGTGGAAGACAAACATTTTGCTACATTAGATCTGCGCTCTTTAATGAAGGCGGTGGTTGACTATTGTTTCACCTTTATTCATAAGCATCCAACCATTGCTCGGCGTTCATAGGTGTAACGCCCTGGGAAACCGGGCGCTCCGCGCACGGGCGGGCGACCCGAACGATGGGTGAACGACCTCTTACCCGACAGTCCATTCGGAGACTTGACACACGAAAATAGATAACCGGTGCGACAGAGGTGGCATACGGGCAGCAGGGCGAACGATGACAATGGGTGCCCGAACGAATGAGTAGTTGGGCAAGCGGGTTGTGAAGTTGAACGATGGCGGTGGGCGACACGGTAGTGCGCCCACCCGCCCGAACGCCGAACGAACAATGAAACGGACCAACAGTGGGCGCGCACAACGATGGAGCTGAACGACACGGTGGACGGGTTCGACAATCGGACGACAGTAATAGCGGACCGACGGACAAGCTCACGCGAGTTAAGTAAGTGAAGTGATGGGCAAAGGCTTATAGCCTCTTAGCGTGGGCGGCTTTGTGCACAAAGGCCGACCCGCGAAGAGGGCAACACACAACGGTTCGAGATTGGACGAGTCGGCTTTGTGGCGGCGGACAATCACTAAACGAATTTTGGGGGTCGGCTTGGGTAAGTCGACACCCCCTCCATAAGGCGGTGGAACCATATAAATATGGAGCGCATTTGCAAGTGGAGGATCATCTACAAACGATCAATCAATTCGATCTAAGTCTTCCAACGGAGGTCGCAAAGTAGAGTTGCGAAATGTGACACAAACAGCTTGGTTGCAAGGCGGAGCAGGGGTCGGTTGAGCGCAGGACCGCTGCGGACAGAGATCGAACGAACGTCGGTGTAGACACACCGGACAGCGCACAGGATTACCTTGCCGGTCTTGGCAGAGCGCGGACAGCGCGCACAGCACGTAGGCGGAACGGCACCAGGTCGCAGACCTGTGGTAATTCGACAGTGGTAAACGCTATTGGCCACGGGCCTGTTTTATGATTAAATTGGATCGAACAGAGAGCGCCGAAGTGCGCCAAGTGTAAACGATCCGGTGATCGGTTGGGCGAATGCCTGTGGAAAAGTCGTGAGGTCGTGGGCTCACGCAATTGTAAAACTGAAAATTGGCAAGTAAGAAAACGGGTTTTGGAGCGCAACTAGGTTGGGGTTGGCTCCTCCATTATACCTTGGTGTTATGTGTTAATACGTTGTTTTTATTATTGCTATGGTTTAAATTGTCGAACGAATTATAATTACATGGAATTATAATTGCTGTTTAATTATATGCTTATAAATCGGTCGTAAGTCGTTTATGAAGATTGATGTTATAAGATATTGAAGTTAAAAGATAAGTTTGGCAGAGACAAATTGGTGTTGAGGCGTAGTCCACGTTTGCCCGAACCCGGCAAAAGGTGGTGCCGCACTCCCCAATAAACGAAAAAAGTTATTGGGGGCGTGACAGATGGTATCAGAGCGGGTTTAGCCTGCGGACGGAAGCGTGCAGCTCGGGTGGAGCTAGTGAACAGGTCGTTCGAACCGGTTGACAGGAGTGGGCATCGGTGAACGAAACGTTCGGTTGACAGGGTAAAGACTTCGGTTGAAGACAAGTGAACAGGCTGCGAAGGAGCGCAGAGGTTCTAAGGTCGAAACCGATATGGCAATTGCTGCCGCGGCTCAAGGAGAGTCGGTTGGAACAGATGTTCGTAGAGGTTTGGACGACCGCACGACAATGAGACAGTTCGACGATGGCAAGACGATGGCCGACGATGCAATTGAGGCACTCCGGTACGAGGTATTGGAGCGCAGGGCAAAATGGAGTTTAGACTGGGTTGCAAGGCGAACCGAAATCATGAGGATTCGGGAAAGTTGCATGAGACTCAGGGAGGACTTGGGCAAGTTCAGGGACCGGTTGAAGGGTCCGGTAAGCGATGAACTCAGCGAAATCAGTGAAGAAATCTGCCAAGGAGACTTAAATCTCCAAGAACTCCTCGGTGAAAGAGTTCGGTTGAGGGAAGAAAGTCTTAAGGCCGAAGCAAGGTACAAGCGGATCGAAGAAGAAGTAAGGAAAAGACTTCTTGACAAGAAGCCGGTTGTAATAGAACAAGCAGAACTTGATTATATCGACAGGTTGGGAGCTCATTACCGGGAAAGACCCGAGGATTTCCGGAAACTTAGCTCCATGAACTTGGTCGATGAACCGTGTGGCATTACGGTTGAACAGAATACGGTGGAGGGAAGGCTTGGAACAAAACAGGAGGCACCAAGGCCGAGCTCCTCAGACAGTCAAGGTGAAAAGAAGCGGCCCAAGAGAAGTATCGAGAAGGAGCACAAGCTTATCGATACGGTTGAGGACGAATTCTTGAAACAAATTGCAGAAATAAGGCGCAAGACAAAATCCAAAAAGGAAGACAACTCCTTGAAGTTGAGTTTTGTGGACGTGACCGTGCAGGGAAAAAGGCTGGCAGCCTTGATTGATACGGGAGCTACTCATAGCTTCGTGAGTAGGAAGACCGCGAGATCGTTTGGAAAGAAGAAAATGGAGAGAGAGAGCAGTGCGTTCAAGGCAGTTAACTCTCCCATCAAAGCGATTGATGGGCTGTTGAAAGATGCTCCGATAAGGGTCGGGTCATGGTTCGGGAAGTTGGATTTGAGGATTGTAGACATGGACGATCATTCGATGGTACTGGGGCTCGACTTCATGAGACGTGCACAGGCCGCGCCGATGATGGACCGAGACCTCCTCCTAATCACAGCCGAAGGGAAAAACATGACGGTACCTATGAGTAAAAGGAGCTGTTTGGGGTACAGACCGAGGATGACATCGGTGATATTATATCCCAAGGATCCGAATGTGAAGCATTCAGATGTGGGGCAAAGGAAACTTGGGAGTGTAGTTCAATCTGAACGAGAGCAAAAGTTCATAAACTTCATGGCCAAGGCAAGAAAGGAGGACGAGAGGGGTAAAGAAAGGGCCTCTCGTTCTTGGAGAGACTTGTTAGGGATACCTTCCACTAATAATCTTCACAAAGAGGTTGCGCAGGAAGAAGGTCCGAACACCACTTCGGAGGCAAGCAAGGTCGAAGGTTACGAAGGAAGGGACCCGGAGGGGATAGTTGATTTTTGTAGATATGCCATGGGCATATATGACTTTCAACTGACAAAGGATAAGTTAGGGGAACTTGGATGCAGTACAGAAGAGATTGAGGCTGTGCACTCATACTTAAGGACACAGCACCAATCTGACACATGAGTGGACGAGAGTCAGGGAGGAAACTTCCTGGCCTTCCTATCTTCATAAATAAGATAGGGGCAGGGCTCACCGTTGGCTGCTCAAGGCAGTGAGCCCGTAAGGTGATTGGGCAGGTTGGTCCCTATGTGTAGCAGAGAATTGGGGGTTCCCATGAACCTGAGCCGGAGACCGAAATGGTAGGTGTGCGCACATATTAAACGTGTGACACTTACTCAGGTATCCATGCATGGTGGACTTGGAGGTTTGAGATGTTGGGGAGCCAGGGTTGTTGCGTTGCCGACCTTGATGTAGTATGGGATACATACTTCCGAAACATGCACAGGATTATGGATCGGAAGGGCGACTTGGTGTGGAGGACCGAAGAGGGCACAATGGTATGGAGGTTGTCGGGACGACAACGGAATAGGGTGGGGGAGGATGTAACGCCCTGGGAAACCGGGCACTCCGCGCACGGGCGGGCGACCCGAACGATGGGTGAACGACCTCCTACCCGACAGTCCGTTCGGAGACTTGACACAGGAAAATAGATAACCGGTGCGACAGAGGTGGCATACGGGCAGCAGGGCGAACGATGACAATGGGCGCCCGAACGAATGAGTAGTTGGGCAAGCGGGTTGTGAAGTTGAACGATGGCGGTGGGCGACACGGTAGTGCGCCCACCCGCCCGAACGAACAACGAAACGGACCAACAGTGGGCGCGCACAACCATGGAGTTGAACGACACGGTGGACAGGTTCGACAATCGGACGACAGTAATAGCGGACCGACGGACAAGCTCACGCGAGTTAAGTAAGTGAAGTGATGGGCGAAGGCTTATAGCCTCTTAGCGTGGGCGGCTTTGTGCACAAAGGCCGACCCGCGAAGAGGGCAACACACGACGATTCGAGATTGGACGAGTCGGCTTTGGGGCGGCGGAAAATCACTAAACGAATTTTGGGGGTCGGCTTGGGTAAGTCGACACCCCCTCCATAAGGCGGTGGAACCATATAAATATGGAGCGCATTTGCAAGTGGAGGATCATCTACAAACGATCAATCAATTCGATCTAAGTCTTCCAACGAAGGTCGCAAAGTAGAGGTGCGAAATGTGACACAAACAGCTCGGTTGCAAGGCGGAGCAGGGGTCGGTTGAGCGCAGGACAGCTGCGGACAGAGATCGAACGAACGCCGGTGTAGGCACACCGGACAGCGCACAGGATTACCTTGCCGGTCTTGGCAGAGCGCGGACAGCACGTAGGCGGAACGGCACCAGGTCGCAGACCTGTGGTAATTCGACAGTGGTAAACGCTATTGGCCGCGGGCCTGTTTTATGATTAAATTGGATCGGGCAGAGAGCGCCGAAGTGCGCCAAGTGTAAACGATCCGGTGATCGGTTGGGCGAATGCCTGTGGAAAAGTCGTGAGGCCGTGGGCTCGCGCAATTGTAAAACTGAAAATTGGCAAGTAAGAAAACGGGTTTTGGAGCGCAACTCGGTTGGGGTTGGCTCCTCCATTATACCTTGGTGTTATGTGTTAATACGCTGTTTTTATTATTGCTATGGTTTAAATTGTCGAACGAATTATAATTACATGGAATTATAATTGTTGTTTAATTATATGCTTATAAATCGGTCGTAAGTCGTTTATGAAGATTGATGTTATAAGATATTGAAGTTAAAAGATAAGTTTGGCGGAGACAAATTGGTGTTGAGGCGTAGTCCACGTTTGCCCGAACCCGGCAAAAGGTGGTGCTGCACTCCCCAATAAACGAAAAAAGTTATTGGGGACGTGACAATAGGCATAAAGGGGCAGAAATACTTCACATCTCGGATTTGGTAGTGATGCCGTAGTGGTTGCAATAATAATAACCATTTTTAGAAATTGGAAAAGCAGCCATGGAATACAGTTTACACCTATTTTAAATTTGTGTAAGTATATAATTAAAAATTTTCTTCTAATTGGATCAAAATTAAAAATGAAAAAAACCAAAACTCAGAAAATTATTTTGATAGAGTCATCTAACAAGGCGGAGGAATTGCCCAGACAGCCAAAAGTGGTCAGAATCCGGGCAAAAAAATTTAAAAAATCCTGTACCAGTAGTATTTGAATCTTGTTTTTGATAGTGGAAATGAATTCAGCACCATCAAAAAAGTCTAGGACGCCTAAAATTTTGAAGTTTAACAATTATAATTTGGATTTACAAAAATCTTTGCAGAATTTCCATAACTTTTTGAGCAACTCCTCGGCCTTGTTACACTATGCTTATTTTGATGAAAAAAACCAAAACCCAAAACATTAAAATATTTCGGGACATTTAGATGGTGTAAAGCATATAACTCGAACTTTCAATTTTAATCGATCTTTTTCCTGGAGTTTGACCCAAATTAACTATTAAAAAAACCAAAACTTCGAACCTTTATAGTAAGCTGAATTGTTTGGTTTTTGAATTAATGCCAATTTCAATCTTCTGTGGTTTTTAAGATTTGAATTATACAAAAATAAAAAATTGTCTCGTGCCCAAGGTTAAGTAACTCTGATTAAGATATTAAATATAGACACATCCTTGAAGTATTCAACTCTGATTAAGATATTAAATATAGAGACATCCTTGAAATAGAAATATTTCAGAACATAACCTATTGGAAAACCAGCTCACAATAATGGCCATTAACAAAATAAACCCACACAACAATGCACTTAAGATGCACCTGTCATCATATGGAGTGGTGAAAAGTAGCATTGCACGTTGATTCATGGTACTAGTATCATCAAGTAAATAAGGAGTGCTTAGCACTGTACGAAGAAACTCTTCCAACCGAAACCGCTTACTGCTTAGCACTGGATAAAGAAACTCTTCACTGGACGAAGAAACTCTTCCAACCGAAACCGCTTACTGCTTAGCACTGGAGACTAAAATCAGGAATACGGAAATAAACATCATGTATGTGAAGCGCTTGGTTTCCATGGCACCTGATTCTGGAAATGCGCAGCAAATTAAGGAAGACGGGAGCGAGTTGCACTTTCAGGAAAACCTAATTTACGATGAAATTTGCTTTGCTTCTTCGCATAATCCCAAGGTTTAATTTGACGGGGGACTGTAAGTGGACGGAAACTCCTATTTCCAACCTCATAGAAAAATAAATGCTCCCTGACATGCAACCAAATAATTTTGCAGTAGTCTATAACGCGACTTTTTGAAAGCTTTTCCTGCAGATTTTTCCGGTCAAAATTCGGCAGCAATTCATTGTAATCCCAAGTTTGATAGCTAATTTCTGCACAATCAATGGCTCCCAGGGGTTTTTCAGGGGGCTGAATCCAAATATGCAGTTAAAAAACCATTTTAACTGCTAAAAATCAAGATTTAACCTCATTTCTTCCGCCGGATTCCGTCACCGGAATCTCCAAAAAGTCGCATTATAGACAACTCCAATAATTTTAGCCCTTTCTCTCCAGCGTGCTATCTCGATTCGCGAGCTGTCACTCAGAGGGCTAAAGTTATTTGCCTTGCATGTCAGGGAGCATTTATTTTTCTATGGGATTAGAAATAGGAGTTTCCGTAAGTGGACAGCTACAGCCCGGGAAGGCCATCATTCAATATACGTCTCTATGGGTTGATCCAAATTTTTGGTGGAGGCGACTAATTTGTTTATAAAATTGATGATTTTGGGAATATTTATTGTGACATCAATTTTGAACTCTTTTTACCTCACTCATAACAATATTTTCAAAATCTACCACGGAAGTAAAGTCTACGTGGACTTACTGGCTGCACGATTCTCGTGAAGTTGTGGATCAAATTCCAAAGGCAGGATCATAATTCACCGTCATGGATGCTTATTGATTTGACCCTTTCTGTGTTTCCGACCAGATATAGTCTATGGCTAAATGTTTTTAAAGTTATTTTTCCATTTAATTCATTTAAAATCCGGTAAAGCTTGGTCGGAAATCTAATGTTAATGCTTTGAAAGTGTTTAAAGGTTCTTTTGGTTTGTTTTATTTAAAATTTCGTAAAGATGTGTTGGAATAACAAATTTCAAATTTCGGCGGGAACTCTTCTTATGACTAAAATTTTTTATGGTTCAAGAAAAGTTAGTTTTGACGATGAATCACATTTGTTGGTTCCAAAAGCTTAGGCTAAAATTTTTTTTATATTATTTCTACTGAAAGACTTTTTTTAATTCATTATGGTTCAGAAAACCCTGAATTCAAGTTAAATTCTTATATCCGCAAAAAAATATAGTAATTAGACAACTCCTTTAGAATTATTATGCCTTTCATTCCAAAAACACAATGAAAGATTATCAAAATAAAATATAAGTATGAATACTATTATTTTTTTTAATTGAAGTATAATATATAATTATGAATATTATTATTATTTTTTTTGTTTAATGTTCCCCTTTGTATTACTACTTTGGAACATTACATTGGATATGGTTTTGTGTTAATGGCCACCTAAGCCGAAACTTGCCCAAAACCATAGATTGAGTTTTTTCAAATTGCAAATGTTTTTTCTTATGAGTTCTTTAGACAAAATGAAAGAGTAGCTAAGATGCCTATTTGGCTTTATTATAGAGAGTCACTTGTTACTATGATCTCAAGGTTGACCCTCCTCTCTTGGTCAACATTGACACTGAACTCTTTACAGTGCAATAGGTACAGATGGGTATCAAGAAGTTAGGTGTTGGAAAAGAAAAATACTTTGTTGAACTCCAAGAAAAGTATCTAAAGTGGGGCTTAAAAATTCTTGCACCTCACATTATAAAAAATTTCAACAACATCATACAACAGGTGTTCCCCACAGGTTGGACAACTAGTATGGAAATTCCTCTTGTCAAGAGTGGCGACGTCAATAATCCCTCCAATTATAGGACCATAATGATAAACTCTTGTTTGCAAACTTATTTGGAAGTATACTAGAAAATAAAATCACCAAGTGGACAGAAGAAAGAGATAAATGTGCTAAAGGGAAAGCAAGTTTTAAACCTAAACATTCCACAGTTGATCATGGTATAACTTTAAGGCACATCATTGAAAAAGTTTGGGAGAAAAAGGAAGAAACTTTTTGTTGCTTTGTTCATTTCAGAAAAGTCTTTGACACAGTGCCTAGGGATAATCTTTGGCACAAAATAGAGGAACTTGGGGTTCCTAAGCATTTGAGAGCAGTTGTGCATAGGTTGTATGAAGAGGTGAAAGTCAAAATTAGAGCTTCAACATGCATTTTTGAAAGTTTTAGAAGTGATATCGGGGTTAAGCAAGGTTGCCCACTATATACTACCCTTTTTTGGTTTATATATCGACAATCTTGAAGAGTGGAAAAATCGCAAGGGGATGATGATATCTGTAACACTCTCCTCCCACATCCACCCAAGTAACCATACCAACTAGGTAAACATGAAATGAGAGGCTACTATGATTAGATTCTACCTCATATGTGACCTTAAGGAAGTGGAATTGACGGAACATCACACACACTTATCCAACATCATCAACAAAACTCTTAGAAGGCAAGTCACCCACTCAGACGGCGTGTCCTTGGGTCCCACTATTGTTCTAAATCTATTTTTCCATAATCTCTCTCATGCGATGGGCAAGGGAGCAACCAACAACCTAAATTCACTCTCACAGGTTTACCTACCAGCGACCACAGACCAAAGTTGTGAGTTCTGTGCCAGTGACCAGAGACCAAAATTGTTAGTTTTGTGCCAGCGGCCCTAAGATTTCCAAACTACACGTGGTCCGTGAGTAGTGGTTTCCTTGCCAACGCACCTATTGATCAACTCCTACAGTCCCTTCATAACCTTACTATCGCATAGTAGTTTTATGCGGGTCTCCAAGAATGAGGTAATCATGGACGAGTCCATTTCTTTAGCTAGTTTCTTCTGACTCCCTCAGGTAGAGGCCTCAACGAAACTTTCCTTTGCTTCCATAAATGTTTCTTTCGCATGCTCTAGATTAAACTTGGTCTCCTTTTCTTGTTTTTTTCGGACCCACTCACCTTCTTCAGGTTGCTTCCCCTTATCCTCACCAGTCGTCACTCCACTCTGCAGCAC
Organism: Pinus taeda; assembly: GCA_000404065.3. NCBI lineage: Eukaryota > Viridiplantae > Streptophyta > Pinopsida > Pinales > Pinaceae > Pinus > Pinus taeda. The sequence goes on along the minus strand of APFE030855190.1, from coordinate 37,613 downwards.
AATATTTACTTTAGGGCCTTCCTCGTGAGGCTTAGCCCTCATAATCTACAGGTTCTGAGTCGGTTGTTGAGGTTGCGCCCCCTTCTCGAATATCTTAGCTAACAATATAGGGCAATCCTCTGTCGCATGGTCAAATTGAGTACAATAGCGGCATGGCAGCCGCGTTGGATTCGGGAAATATTACGCGTAGTATCCTGGTCCTCCACAATTGTAACAAATAACCTGCCCTCGACTTCTATCAGGTCCTCCTCCTCCTCGGCCTCGTCCATGCCCCTAATACTCGCCTCACGTTCCTCCAGTGCCTTAGTCTGAGGGTAGCGTTTCTACATGTAACCTGTATGCAGGTGTCCTGTCCATCATCAATTCTTAACTCCAGAAATTGTGCTCATCATGACCCACAGATTGACAGAAATTGTAGAAGCGCTGTTGCGGTGTCTGTATGAATTTTTGAAGCAAATGGCAATTGTTTGTCGCATATTTCCCAACTACCTAACAGAGAGTGATGAGCCTTGGTATTGCAACAAGAATGCTGCAACTCCCAAGGCTATTGACTTTAATTATCGACTCAGGGTTCGTACAAACTTAAGAGGTATCGGCATTATATGTGTGGCATATAATGTGTCATTCCTTTGTTGTCATGATGTGATGGAGTGCATGTACTAAAGTCAAATCCTAAACTAATTGCAGAGAATGAAATGTTCGAAATCGAACCTTAACCTATTGCAAGAAAGAAAGTACAAGAAAAGAGACTGAAATCAAATGCTAAAACACACCATTTTTTAACTAACTGCTAAGAGGTTTTGCTTCAAAAGAATGCTAAGTTAACATGTATGTAATGCTACTGTCCTAAACATGTAGATTCAAACCATCAAACCTTCTTTTGTTGTGCATGTAAATGAATAAAATAAATGTGTTTTTTTTGTCTTTTTTCATGTGAGAGTGTGAAAGCTAATCTCTTTTTGTAATGTGGTAAGTGCCTTGGAGATGATGGTTGATGGTTGGAAGGCTTGGGAGACGCTTAGGTGACCTTGTGTGGCTTCCTAGAGGTTTTCCCTCAATTCGACCTCAAAACAGGCCACTACAGGAAAACCTATAGGATGTACTAAAAACCTACAGGATTCCCTGTATTTCAACAGGATACAGTCGAGAGAAAAATGATGGGTGATGGAGGTGATGTAAGGCTTAGGGAAAGTGGTCGGTGGATGGAATGGAGTGAAAAATGCCTAGAATCACTCAAAACTCAAAACCAAGGTTGGATTTGATCAACATGATTGGAGAAGTTTCCATGTAAAATGATGAAATTGGTGAACGTCTTAGTGAAAGCAAGGAATGATTATGGATGAATGAAGTTGAAAGGAGGTTGTTTGCTATGAAATGTTTCTCTACTTCTGAAACACCTGCACTGCATCAAACAATGGTATTTGCCCAAAAATCATGTAAACAAGAAGAATTTCAATGAGCTAGAAAAACAGAGTTTAATGAGCTAGTTGTCTACTTCATGCATGAGGAAAATTTGCAGAATAAGATGAAGTCATTGAGGAGATCTATTATAAGATTGAAAATGGAAGAAATGGTAATTAAGTCATACACTTGCAAACTAGCAAAATGCTGACCTAAGTGAGGAGAAAGATGATTAAAATGGTTTTGATGGCATGGAGGTTAAGTAGAGACCTAATCCCAGCTTCAATGATAATTTTTCTCAATTCAGGCTCAAAACAGGACTTCCTACAAGATGATACAGTGATTTCCTACAAAATGTACAGATTTACTATAATTCATCGAATGCCCAAGAAAATCAAATCCAAATTGGATGGGATAAATTTTGTTATTAAATGTGATGTCTTAGGTCCTCATTCCAAGTGGAATCACTCAAAAAAACCTATGTTAACCTATGTTAAAAAAATCGAAAAACATTACTAGTCAAAAACCTAACCTTATGCCCTCAGTCTAGCTTAATCCCTTTTCAATTTCTTTCAGAACTGTCAATAAGGCATGCAGACCAAGTTTTGTGATTGCCCTTATTGCAGAGTTAAGGAAGCAAAGTTGATTAGTTACATATGCAGGTGCAATCTCGTATACGTTTGTGTGCTTTGTAATACATACACCAACTTTCCCCATCATGCTCAAAGCTCTATTGAAATTTTCAACTCTGTTGCCAACATTGTTGCCCAAAGCAATGACCACTACCTCCACCGGGGAGTGAACTTCAATGCAAGATTCAGAGGCTGATGAGTATGCAAAGGAATCCCAAGAAGAAGAAACCCGCCCCAAAGCTGCAAAAGATAGATCTAGAGACAATTGTTTCAATGAAGGATTCATGAAAATGGTTTATTTTCCCATTTGCATTAGCTTAGACCAACTGCCTAACGCGCAGGAGAAATTCAGTGCTAATGTCTAGCGCATACATACATATAGAAAGAGTGTGTGTGCGCCCCTACCGCAAGAGGCTCTAGCATAGAGAATGAATTTGATATAAGCCTGCATGTGGAAGAGGCTCTATTACTCAAATTCTAATTTTGAAATTTATCTTGATATTATTGGCAGGTCATTAATGAAACTTGGAAGTGGTTCCTATCTTATACAGAATATAGAAATGCCCAACAAAATCACATAGAAGGGAAATTAATGAAAGAAATGAATTTATTACGAGGGAGAAGACTTACCAACATTCTTGGAACCCCACGCACTGATTCCTCCAAAGCCAAGTCTGAATCCTCTATAAAAGAAGCGGGGGCTAACTCCAAGCTTCATATTGAGACGGGTTTCCTCAAACCCAAATACCCCTCAGGTTGGATTCCTCCCTGTGTTAATCAGATGCCTATGACATAAACAGAGAACAAAATTAACCAGCTCAACCAGAATAGCAATGGTGTGTGAACCACAATAAACAAGAATGGGATTGGCTATTGAAGTCTCTGACTGGCTTCAGGCAACTATGGAAACAATGCCATTTACAATTTGACAGAATCCTAGAGAATGGCAAGAAAACACTCAACAAATACTACGATCAGAACCTTATAATGCCCAAAATCTACATCAATCGTCATACCTACCAATTGGGTTGTCCCCTTCTCAACTTTATCAGGCAAGCTCTTGCAACACCTTGTCACAGGATTACACACATAGTAGTTGACAAGACTACTTCTCCATTGCTTAAACTCCTAAAAGCGTCGTAAATTACCAGCAGAGGCCTCCAAGCAGATAAAACTAGGTGGAATGGACAATTTAAACCCAATATTGAAGAGAAGATGAAGCCACTTAGTAATATTGTCTTTCAATGTTCCTTTTGCAGGACCCAATAGAATTTTTTTGGAGCGATTTGGCCTCCTGATGTTCGATATTCCACCATTGCTGACCTCAAGGTATCTTTGAAGTGACATTATTCCATAATGTTATCCTTCGCAAAGGGAGATTTCGCAGATATCTTTAAGCGTGTGCCAGAAGGAAGATCCCGCAAATTACTTTCGGCTATTACCTGTACCAAAGGATCCAAGTCTCTTCCTCGGTGTTGGAAGCCCTTGAATTTTAGAACAACCCGAGGACCTGCAGGCAGGGCAAGACAAGAAACAGAGAATTAGCTAGCGTTGAACAACTGAGTTGTTCCTCATGGTCTCTGGTAATGAACAGGGTTAGAGTTAGATGCAGCCACGGAACTGACTTGAAAGAACTGTAAATGGGACTATGGTTATAATAATGAAAATCAAGATTTAGTTGATTTCAGTTAGTAGCATCTAATGGTGGAAAAATATTTAATCGTGTAACAATGGATCTGACGGTAAAGATTAAGACAGAAAGGTAGTTAGGAGAGTTGATTTCAGAGGGGAACGCCTTACAGCGTAATTATCTAAAGCCTTTTACATAGTAATTCCATCAATTGCATAATTGTCAATGGAACTGTCTACCTAGGGGACAATTTTGATTGGAAAATATATTTTCATTAGAATCTTATTGTTTTAGGGTTGCAAAATTTGAAATTTAGAGTGTTTTAGTTGTGATTTTGAAATTAGAAATGGATTGACTACCATAAAAAATCTCGAGACCCCAAATTTCATAGTTTGACAGCTGTAACCAATATTTTCCAAAATTTGGACCACATTTATTCAAAATCATGAGAGAAAACCACACCTTTTCCTGGTAGTTAGACTACGAGATTGAGAATTGGATTAAAATGATATTAGATAAAATGAAAGAGATTTGGTAAATAGAAGAAAGCCTTTCCACATGATTTTTTGCAATCTAGAAAACTCGAAACGTGGTCAACTGACAAAATCACTTCAGGGAATAACCATTAAATTACAGAAGAAAAAAAGGCTTAACATTTTATGTAAAGTCACTTCTACATACGATCTTTTTCTACTCGAAATTTGATTTGAGCAGCTGTGTAGATGGATATATAGAGAAACCCATACATAGCAGTGAAACATGAATTTCTGATCACTCGCGATTAATCACGAGTCAAACTATGCTCTTCCCTCAAATGGTCTGATTCAACTATGAGTGAGTCAAACTCGCGTTGACCAAGTTTGACTCATGGTCAATGCAAGTTTGACTTGCGACTCACCGATTAATTGCAATTTAGGCCACTGAGGCGATTTTCAGCCCTCAACTCGACGAGCACGGGTTCTAACTTTTAGGATTCCCGCATTTTTCACTGCGTGGTTTAGTTAAGGTAAAAATTAAACGTCGGTTCGTAACTGACTTCTCACTGCCTAGGCTCGCAACTCATACGCCGAGAAGGTAATAGAGGCACGGTTTCAGTTTCAGTTTACTCTGCATAATGTGGTTGTAGTGTAATAGAGGCATAATGTGCATTGTGCTCCAATGTAGCTTCAACGTGTGCATGTTCGCTCTGTCATAGATTTCAATAGCAAACCATTATCGTATCATTTCAACAACAATCAAGAGATTTCAGCTACTGATTTTTCACCGATTAGTAGTATTTTATGAACATTTAGAAGCAGATGCTTTTGGTTCTATGTAGTCACTAATTACGAGTCATCACTCAGTACTTTGGATCATGTTTGGACTCGTAACATATATGAGATACTTATCCATTCATAATATTTTGGACATTTATCGATATTATGCACTGTTTGGACATGGCTTTATTGAATATCAATGAAAAATGTTTTTGTTTTCAATATGTGTAGATTTTTATTTATTGAATTCACTGATTTTTCCACGATTCGATTAAAACTCTTCACTCTTTCGCTTTGCCGATTTATTGTTGATTCCAAGTCTAGTAACATTGATATATAATGGCTGAGAAAGTCTAATTATTGTTGGGAGAAAGCCCATTTTGCAAGAAAGACAACCCAGAAAAGCAATTCCTCCTTGTTAACCTTCTCAACCAAAAGAGCATTCCTCAGTAACCTTATATGCATCTCTTTCAAGTTGTCTAGGGCAAGAGTCAAGTTTGCTACCTCTGAGCTTGCTACCTATTCTGCCATCAAACATTTGCCTTATAACTAACTTCTATGGCAAAAACCAAGATGCAGAGAAATTAACCCATGATGTAAAAGTTGAGAACTTAACTTACCTTGTTATTACTTTCTATGGAGATATCATCCAGGTGGCACTGAAAACAACTAAGAATTGTGAGAGAGGTCAATTGTGTATTTAACTCGTCAAATTTATTTTTTCCCAGCAAGTTCGTGGTCGAAATCTTTTGAAGCACCTCGAGCTTCATTGTGAAAATATTAGTGCCCCTCGTGAATTAAGCTCCACACTCTATGTAATGTACAGTTATAATCATCTACTTTTATATTCACTGGCTCTGTGGAGTGCACTTTTCAATGAACTTAGAAAGAAATTTGCAATAGTTGAGTGGAAGGAAAGTTGAATCTTACCTATTCGTGCTGAGGACATGAAAGAGAAATTCGCCCGAGTAGAAATTCTATATACTTCAGATTAACTGCAGAAATTTTCAACTTGTTCAACCCTCTGCATTGTTTCACAATTAAATTTTTCAGAAGAGAGGTATTTTGTTACATGATGCTCAAAATTAGTGATGAGGACAGATGATAGAAAGCAGGTTAAAAGATATCTAAAACTGCAAGAAAGGCGAGGTAATTTCGTGAATTTATAAAACTCAAGCTTCAAAAATGTGAGATAGTCCTTGGGATAAAGGGAAGTTGGAATATCCATGGTACCATTTTGTAGATAAGATAAGATATAATAATTATATTTATGTCCAACTAATGACCACAAAGTAGGCCAAAGGGACTTTTGAGTACAATGATGTCCATACAAAGTGGGAGAACCAAACAGTCTCCTATAAAAGATACAATGCATGAAGTAAATCAACATCTGGCCCTAGCGAAGAAGATCCATGAGCTAATAGGTTTGAGGATCAGACCGATCTCTCCTAACATCCAAGGCTGAATGAATAACACTGAAGAAACTCAACAAAGTTTGTTGGCCCGATGAAGAGCAGGTCGCAAGTGCGCACTGTCCACTATATCGTTGCTTGGGGGGTTCGCATGCTGCTGAATGTTGGAGGACCTTGTCCGTCTCCTAGGGACGGATCTGAGATGGATCTGCTACTGAGATCTCGTGTGGCAGAGTAAGGTCCCACGGATCCTCAGTGAACTAGTGTTTGGATATGCAGCGGTATCAATCGATCTCTTGGTGCCCTTGTCTGAAGGTATTATCGTGAAAAATGTCGAGATCCTTTGTGTGGGGTCTAGTCTGATGAGAGGCTGAAGAATATGCACTCGAACCTGAGAGCCTCCTGGATATATAGGGCCAAACATCTTTGATCAAGATACCTGAAAAAGTCGGTGAGGGTCCGAGAATATTTGAACAAGCAATGAAACCTTCCTCTAATCTCGTAGTAGACAAGACATCCAAGAATGAAGTGCACCTCGGTCTCCACTTCCTGTATATGACATACTTGGCAGAGTCTGTCTGGTTATCCACCTAGTGGTCCATCTCTACCTGAAGTCTATGAGAACCTACTCTGAACTGGCCTAGAGGAATGTGAAGAGCATGCACCTAGTGGTGAAACGTATACTGGGGTCAAATAATGAGCCCGTCTCTCAACTCCAAGAAGTGCTCACCATAGAAGGCCATCTTTGGGCGCAACCCTCTCGGGGGATTGACCCAAGTGATCTAGACGAATGACTTGTAGATGTCCTCCCAGATGATCTTCTTTAGCTCATGTCTAGTAGGTAAAAGGTGACCAGGAGAATCTAAGGAATATCAGAAAGGAGGGAGACGATCCAACTGAATTCCCACTGACTCTAAGAGATCTAAAACTCCTGTAAACCAACATCTAGCTCGGCCTGAGGGACTAGAACGAACAATAGTCCCATAAGAGCAATATGCCAAGTAAGGATATCGGCCCCTACTCTTTATCAAGTTTGCAAAGCCCTCGACGCGATGCAAGAATGAAACCAATTTGAAGACCGTCTCAAGCCGAAAGGGCTGAACTCCAAACTCTGCAAGGATGATGTGTTGCAGCACTGTCAGTTTGCATCTAATGATTCGGCGAAGAAGAAGAATCTAGACTCTCTCAGCTGAAGCCCAATCTGACGAAAGTAAAGACAGTCCCCAATTCCCTAAGCCATATAGACATTAGGGGATTTTTAAGGTCTAAAATGCGTTTGCTAAGGAGATTATAAAATAATAGTGGAAATAATAAAATAAGATTAGATTACATCATCAAATTTTAGAGAAAAAAAAAGACAAAACTATTTTTTCAACTCTTATTTTCAACTTATCTTCGTATGGGTTTACTCAAATTTCAAGTGGGAGTACTCGTTGGATGCAAAATTTAATTCCTCATCCAAGGAGTCCCCATGTTCCATACTTTCGATGAACCCTACTACACGAAAAAAAGAAAGAAAGAAAAATACATGAAAAAACCTGATTGCAACATGGGTACTCCTTGGATGAGGAATCAAATTATGCATCCAACAAGTGTTTCTGCTCAAAATTTGAGTAAAAACTTAAGGATATAAGTTGAAAATATGAGTTGAAAAAGTAGTTTTATTATTCTATTATATTTTAATCTTTGTATTTTTTTATCTCAAAAATGGTGAATCATCCCCCACGATTGACATCATCATCTTGAATCGTACTAGTTCTTATAAATTTTATTTTGGTTGTACATTTTTCTTAGGACGCCCAAATTAGACCTCAAAAATCCCCTAATGGCAGTGGGACGAATCAAGGCGTCCATGAGGCTCATCTTTGACGAGATTTCCTAGAAGTGATGTCGAAAGAACTGCCTCTCGAGAAGGGAAACATATCCATATCCTTTGTTGATGCGAGGCTGAAGTGTTGGTCGCAAACTGAAGCGGGGGCCTGAAAATTGCACCCCGAAGTAAGTATACGTGCTAGAAGGAAAGTCTGAGGTTTTTTTCACCCCATTGAAAATCATGACTTGGTTTTACCCAGGTTGACCGTCAATTGTCGATGATCACAAAACAGAGCTAACGTATCCAATTTCCTCTATAATCCTTCTGGGGATGAGGAGAGGAGGACCATGTCGTCATCAGAGAGTAGAATAAATATCCGAACCTAGTGAAGAAGGCAGCCATCGGTGTCCTGGATATGCTCGTGTAGAAATGCGTCCAACTCATCAATATAGATCCCAAACAGGGTAGCGAACAGTGGACAACCATGTTTAACGTTAATAGTGCTTCGGATGAAATAAGACATCCCATGGGCCACGTGAAGATGACCAAAAACAGACTCATATAGGCACATAATAACGGTCAATAGGGTTGCAGAGATGCCAATATTTTTGGGTCTTTGGAGCAAGGCCTCCCTCAGAACAAAGTCAAAAGCTTTCTGAAAATCTAAGAAACAATAGTAGACTTTCGAAGAACGATGTCATGCCTCCTCAATCACGACGTGAAGGGTGAATATGTGGTAAATGGTCTGATGAGCCAGTTGAAAACCTGCATGTCCCCTAGCTCTGAGTTGTCTCTACTCAAGGTCACTGGAGAGCTTCCTATGTAGAACAATAGCATACAACTTCGAGAACGTGTGGCCCACCATGATTGTTCTGTAGTTATTGGGATTTGAGCTAGGACTCGATTTGTGGATCGGATGAATGATTTGGTATGACCATGTCGGTGGAAAACCTTCATGAACTACATGGTTGAAGAGATCAACTGAGTAACTAACAAAAACACGTAAATTGTGCTTAAAGAACTCTGCATGGTAGCCTTCCTCATTGGTTGTTTTGCTACTGTTCATCACCCAAATGGCCTCTCTAATATCTTTGTCTGAGAATAGGTAACAAGAAGAGGGTGGGGAGGTAACATGAATTTGGACCTGCTTGAGAATATCATAAAGGTTGGAAGTGGGAGAGACAATGGATGTAGGGTTGAGGTCAGGTGGAAGAGGGGAGCGTTGGGGAAAGATGGTATGCCAAAATTGTTTAGGGGAGTGGGCAAGGAGAGCAGAAAGTTCCCATCTTCTATGAGAGACAGAGTCGTTTCTTGCGACGAAGGAGACGACAATAAGAAGTTTTGAGGTTGGAGTAGAAGGGTTGAGAGTGGGTGAAATCATATCAAAGTTCTTGATGTAGAGTCTTGCATTTGTCATCATACTATTTGTTCATGGGGTAAGATCCAACTTTAGGGGAGATGGAAGTGGAATGAGTGGAGTGGGGGAAGGATTTGAGTGTTGCTTCCCAAATGGCTGATGAAAGACAGGTGTAATTAGTGGAAGCAAAATCAAGCAAAGAGAGTTGGGTCTCCGCTGAGAGCATCTTGCGTAGGGTAGAGGAGAAGATGTCAGGGTCTCCTTCGTCAAATCGAAAGGTAGTTCGAGGTGGGCCCCGAGAGGAGGGATGGGGTGGAAGGGGAGGGTCAAACCGGAAAGAGAAGGAAAGAAGTGAATGATCGACAAGGGGGATGGTGGAGACTGAGAAATGGCGAATAAAAGGGAGCAAGTTATGGCTAGCGAGTATATAATCAACTACACCCGCACCCCCGCCATATGGTCGGCATGTGAAAAAACAAAAGTATGGGAAACAAGGGAGACCATTTTGAATCAACAACCCCTGGGATTCCCCCAACTCCCATAGATGTTTACCATAAACTGTAGTGGGTCCCAAAGCATCATCTGACATCCAATGAAGCCCTATTGAATCTGGATCTATCCCCTGGGTACAAAACACATCCTTTGATTTGTCGTGGAGAGGGATCTGGAGATCTATAGTGCGAGCATTGAAGTCACCTAGGAGGATGACTTCCCCAACAACAGAGTACTGGGTGATGTCGACGTACAAGTCTATTAAGGGGTCCCCATTTGAGCCGTTATGGATGGAAAATGGTGAGGAGGTTGGGGGAAAGTAACAAGCTGCAATGTAGTTGTCCCTCGGAGGAGAGACTCCGACGCTAATCTGAATCCACATAAACTGGGCAAACTCATCTTCGGCTACCAAAGATACCTTGTTCTGGAGTGAGTCACTAGCCAAACAAGCAACTCCACCTGATCCTCTGACCCCTCTCGAGCTCCTTGTTTCCTGCTTACAAACTAAGATCCAATGGTAACCTGCAATATTTGGGAGGGGTCGAATAGGGCTCGCATGAGTCTCAGTCACGAAGAGGATGTCCGTTGATTCGAGAGCATCATACAAGAGCCTCGACGATGACTAGAAAGATCTGTTGCCATTCCAACAACACATAGAAATGTTTGTACCCTATCGCCTCCCCAAACGGTCCCGTCATTTGGAACCTCCAGTTTGGGGTTCCCAACCAAGTGGGAAAGAGTCCCGAATGACTGCTCGAAGATTCCCGATGACTGCCCATTTCCGTACCTGTTGCGCTGCCATAACCTGTTCTCGGGATTGTTTAAGTTCCATAACCTGTGCTCGAGTGAGGTCCTCATCCAAGAAAATCCTGTTGGGAAGAAAAAACAACTTATGTTTAGCCATGAGGGTGCGGAGTCGATCAAATGCAGTCCGGAACCTGAGGAATAGAGTGGAGTCATAGCCCAGCCAGGGTCTGTCCAGAGGTATACCGGGGAGGCTAAGGGTGACCTGAAGGAACCTAGCCCCCACTTCCATAGGATCCGATGAGAGGTGGGGTAAAGGGAGGCCTCTCACCTTGAGATTCAATTCTCTTGCCCGTCTGTTGCGTTCTTCCACAAGTTTTGCTTGCATCACCTTCTCGACGGCTGCAAGAGGGGTAGGATTTTCATCCTTCCCTCAAACCACCTGTACCCAAGAATTGATGTGTGTCTCAATTTCTTGTTTGAAAGTGGCTTGTTGGGATTTGATTTCTTCTTGCTTGCTTTTAAGGTCAAGAATTTCTGCATGCAGTGCATCATTTGGAGGATGGAGAATTTCTTTCTCTTTGGTTTCATGTAACATCTTCTTAAGGGATAAATTACCCACTTTCCCTCTGAAACTATGGTAGGAGAGGGTGTGTATTTCTGAATGGAACTGCTTGTTTTCAGTTTCAAGAAATTCCATTTTCCACGGCATTTGTTTTACCTGGGCTGTCCAGAAAGAGAAATCCGACTCCATGGCTCTATCAGATGGGCTGATTACCATTTGCTCTCGCCGGTCTTCAACAATTGATAATTCAGCAAAGGCTAAGCATCATCTTGGCACAACTCGTCTTGTTGCACGGATCCAATCCCTGGATTTGAAATCCATTCTGTTGTCTCTGTTCTTCAACAGTAAAATTCATCAAAAGATTTAGAGAAGTCCCGTCTGCCGCCATCTTGGTATCATAGCGAATGTCAAATCTGGTGGACAGATTCTGTCAAACACTTGACATGCATCCTCCACATACCACGAACACCGGATCAATTCAAAAACATTGCGCTGGTGTTCGCGAGCCGGTATGAGATTGAACTGCGTGCTGGATTTTAGGCGTGAGGAGATTGCAGAAATCAAGGTGGGTGTTGCAGAGAGCCTGCAACTGAAATGGCTCCGTAGTCGATTTCCAGCAAAGCCTGCAACTGAGAAGCAGAGCAGAGAAATCCACAGCCTGAAGATGTTACCACTGTCTTTAACGCTAGCCTGTAATTATTTTAAACCCACGCATTTCTTGCTTTTACGTCCGCCATAAAAACCCTATGTCTCTGGAGCAACCTTTAAACAACTGATTCTCCCTGAAGCTTTTTGTCCCGCATCGATTCGGGTTTCCTTTTTGCCCTTCCAACAGCTAATCGCTTAAACTTTACAGAACTTCAACGATTTGTTTCACTAGTTTTAACGATGCAGAACTGACCCATTTTCACAACATAGCGAAATCTCTAGACTTTCAAGCTATGCCGAGAAGAAAAAAAGAATATGATGATCTTCTGTGTCGTAGGCAGAGGAAGTCCCAAAATGGCTACATCTTGATCTGCCTAAGAGCACAGAGTAGTGTATGGACTCTTTTCATGAAAGCTTACAGAGATAATGGAGGCAGAGTATGTTATCATCTAATGCACTCAAACTATCTATTGCCATTGCCAATGATCTATACCCTAGACCAGGATGCAGTTTTGAAAGAAAAATGCAAGATGCAGTTTTGAAAGAAAACTGCAAGATGCTGTTCTGAATGAAAAAAGCAAAAAGTTGCATATACAAAATGAAAATCCAATTAACACGGTTGTACCATCAGTATTATGTTGATTCAGTCCATCAATCAACGCCTGGACAAAGGATAGGTGTGATCTAATGGGCCAACGATTTGCTCTTTTTTAGCGCCGACTATTAGAATCTTTAGTTGAACCCAAAACTTACACAAACCAGAAATAAGGTCATCCTTAACCCTAGGGTAGGTCTGGGGAATATTTCAAAATTTTATGGACAGTAGTAAGGTTAATTATTTGATCTCACTGCTATCTATCTAATTTCAAGATATTTCTAGAAATCTGCAATTATAAGGTTATTTTTATAGTGTTAATATCTTAGAATTTGACGAACAGCAACTAGATATTATTACTCTGTTAAATTCCCAGATATTCGCAAAATCTACAATGGAAATAAAAATATCTTCAGTTACTCGTGAGAAACAATAATATATTAAACCATATTCATGTCCAGCAAGCCGATCACATTAAGACAGTTTAAACATTCTCCTTCATACAGAGAATGACTAAGATCCTCCCGCAGAAGTTTGTGAAAATGGATTGAACAAAGAACCATAGGTTATGTTCCAAAACAAATCCAGGGAATGCCGAATTTGTTACTGAGTTCAAATGAACAGAAAAAATTTAGTCTCTGCTGTGACATACAATAAGGGAGACACTATCTTGTGCAGATTGTGAAGTTGTTGTTCCTTCTCTGGCACGTTATCCAGAGTACATAAATTCATTGAATCCAGCAGACCAATTGAAATCGAGAAGTAATATATCGAAATTTTGAGCAGAGCGAATATGAATGCCCATATTAGGTTTCTTGCTTAGCAGGATCAACTTGTGAAGTAGTTTAATAAGTTACGGTCTAAATTCTAATTAATAATTCAAACAGACTCAATACTCTTAAAAACTTGTAATTTAGTTGGAATAACTTACTAAAATAGGTAAAAAATAATAATAAAGGTAAATATGAGACATTGGAAAAAAAACTCATTTACAAAGTATATGTGGCCTTGCTTTGGGTATGGAATCATAAGAGGTTGGAACAGGATATCCAAATGCAAAGGAGTGGTTATGAAGTTCAGGAGAGGGATTTCAAATCTGAAATACATATTGCATTTGTTTACCGATATAAAAAAGCTTTGATTATATTTAACGAGATAATCATCCCTGCAAAGACAATTCGCCCGTCAAATTTCATCCCGGATATGAAAAAGCAAGTTCCAACTTGCAGCAACATTAAAGGTTGCAGTGTATAACGTACATCCCAAAGTCAATCAACAGGCACAGGACTTGTTGGGACTGACTGCAGAGGGTAACGGAGCTTGGAGCAGGCAGGGATGGAATTTGATAAGTCCGTTCAGGGATAGAATTGGATGGGAAAAATGTTTGTCAAAGGTTGATTTACTGGTTAAATATAGTGAAATTTTTTTTCTTGTTTATCAACATTTTTTGTTAAAGTAATTAAAATAGACAACATTTTTGCTAAAGTAATTAAAATGGAAATTAGAGTTTCATATCTTCAAATTCGATTGGTCTTTCAGATTTGAAATTCTTATTCCAGGTCTAGGTCCATTTAAGAAGTAAATTTTCTAAAACCAGCAACAATTTTTTATTAAAAATTAATAAAATCCGTACTATAGAGTTATAAACAGAGTTAAATTAATTAACAACGATAAAATTGGTTGTAATAATAGTTTAATTAAATAAGATGTTTAATTTTGAAATCCCAATTCTCTGGGAAGGTAACTGAGTAAGCTTGTGGGAATTCAGTCACAAGAATCCGAGGAGTATGCCTGATAAGAGACCAATCCTGGTTAACTTAAGTTGAATTATTTTTATTCTTTTAATTTATAATTTGTGTTTTTTTGGATTTTTTTGGATTTTTTTGCATTTTTTTTTATTTTTAAAGTTTTGTAATTTACAAAATTTGAAAAAAAAATAATCAATACACTAAATTTATTTATACATCACAAATAAATTTTAAATAACAAATAATCTCACTCAAAAATATATTTATTTTTTTAAAATATCTATAATTTTTGACTGCCCTTAAAATCTCTCCCACAAATACACCAAGTTTCTCTGACCATAGTTATCAACTATGTTACACAAGCATTGCTTCCAAGAGTTGGGAAACCCTTTCCAATGGTTCCCGCGTTCCCGGGAGCTTTGGAACTGTATGGGAACATACGTTTGTGATAATAGATTGAACAAAAAACCATACGTTATGTTCGAAAGCGAAATCCAGGGAATCCCCAATTTGTTAATTTCTTCAAATGACCAGAAAAATCCGGTCTCTGCAATGATACACAATAAGGGAGACTATATCTTGTGGAGATGGTGAAGAAGATGCTCCAACTCTTCTCCCACGTTATCTAGAGTGTATAAATTTTTGAAAATGCTGAATTTATATATAGTCAAAAATCAATTTTAAATAACAAAAATTAAAATTCAAACAACTTTTTTTCTAATTAAACCAAAAATTCCAAAACATATAATATAATGTTTAGAAGATATCATAAAATAGATTTTTCTAATAATTTTTTTAATAAAAATATCACCATCTTTTTATATAAAAGGTCAAAATATTAAATAATTATTTAAAGTCAAATAATTAAATAATTAATCAAAAATAATAAAATGAATACTGTAATTATCAAAATAGTTAAATTAAATAAAATGTTTAGTTTAGAAATTCCAAACTTTAAAAAAGGCAACTGAGAGCGTTGAAAAGAGCCAAATCATTCCAAAACAGGCAACTGAGTGAGTGTCTTGGAAAAAACCAAATCATTCCAAATTAACAGAGGCTAAAATTGATATCATGACCTCCCCTGGCTAAAATTAGCATTATAACCAAACAAATTAAACTAAACCCTTCCTATTACCTTTATTTATGATTTAATTTTTTCTTTAAATTAGAGTAATTTGTAACTCCAGAAACTTGAATTTGATTTATATATTAAAAAAATAACAAATAAACATATCCAAATTATGTTTATATTTTTAAAATACATTATTATCTTAACTCCACTATAAAATTTCCCCACCAATACACCAGGATTCTCTGACTACAGTTATCAATGTTCTCTGACTTACAATTATCTACGTCATTCCCTATTTGTCTCAATTCTCCTATACACAGCATAAGGGATGCGGTGCTCAGTAAAGTTTACAAGACATGGGATTTGTTTCAAACTATTTTGTTTTTTGTAATGAGAAAACATGATTATAAGTTTTTGTAGAATAAAAAAATTTAACTTGTTTTTAGTTTGATTTGTTAGAAGTTTTTTTGGTGGGTTTTTTTGGTTAATTTCTGTAAAATTCACAAGAATTTATTGAAATCACAAATTTATAAGTAATTTTTGTACAATCGAAGTGTTTTAGGAGTTTTTCAGGGTACTGAATCTATATATATAGTCAAAAAACCAGTTTAAATAATACAAATCAAGATTTTACCTCAATTTTTCAACAAAATTTCGACACAGGAAAAATTTCAAAAATCATATTAAAACAACTCCAATTATTTAAATTTTTATTTTTTTTTGTAAATTTAAATAATTTTAATAATAAATGGATTTGCCCCTTAAGATTTGTGTAAATTACACAATTATAAAATTTCATTCCATTTGACCAAATTAAAGATGAAAAAACCGAAAACTCAGAATATTATTTTGATGGAAAAAAAGAACTCACAAGACATTTAAATTGTGTAAAGCATATTGCTCAAACTTTCCATTTTAATCAAACTTTTCTTAGAGTTGATTAAACTTTTCTTAGAGTTTGACGAAAATTAACTATTAAAAAAACCAAAACTTTAAAACATTTACAGTAAGTGAATTGTTTAGTTTTTGCATTAATGTCAATTTCAATCTTATGTTTGGTTTTCAAGGTTAAGTAACTCTGATTAAGATATTAATTATAGACACGTCCTTGAAGTATTCAACTCTGATTAAGATATTAAATATAGAGACATCCTTGAAATAGAAATATTTCAGAACATAACCTATTGGAAAACCAGCTCACAATGATGCCCATTAACAAAATAAACCCACACAACAATGCACTTAAGATGCACCTGTCATCATATGGAGTGGTGAAAAGTAGCATTGCACGTTGATTCATGGTACTAGTATCATCAAGTAAATAAGGAGTGCTTAGCACTGTACGAAGAAACTCTTCCAACCGAAACCGCTTGCAGCTTAGCACTGGATAAAGAAACTCTTCCAACCGAAACCGCTACAATCTTGAACGCTGCCAGAAAAACGGGTATGGGGGGGACCATTGCAGAGGTCGGTGTTGTAAGCGGCAGCAATCTGCCCTTGATTCACGAACTCGTATCCTCCGCGAAATTTGTCGTTGATATTAGAACACCAACATTCGCTGTATCGAACAGTCTTGTTATTACACACTGCGGATTCCCAGGCAGTGAAATAGCTGCCGCCTTTCGCAGGCTGGGCGGAGGCTAAAATGAGGCATACCGAAACAAACATCATGTATGTGAAGGGGTTGGTCTCCATGGCAGCTGATTCTGGAAATACGCAGCAAATTAAAGAAGCCGGGGTCGAATTGTGCTTTCAGGGAACCCTAATTTACGACATAGTAGCGTTCACTGGATGAAATTTCTTTTCCTCCTTCGCATAAACCAAGGATGGGTTTAATTTGATGGGGGACTGAAAGCGGACAGTAGAACCCCCAAATTTCTCATGTAGGTTAAATTGTGGACAAAGTCTATGTGGGTTTGCTGGTTGGAATTTGTCCGGTCGCGCGTTTGACGTGGAGTGCACTAAATTCTACGCAAGTTGTGTACCTGGCTCGGGTTTGTGCTGTTTACGCGTTTGACGTTTCTTGCTAGGGACGGATCTAATCCATCTCCCATGGATGGATATAATAATTTTCTTATAAAATAAATATTATGTAAATTTTAAATAAAATAATTTAAAATATAACTTAGTGCAGAAGAATCTGTAAAATAAATACATTACAATAATTTTCAATGAACATTAATAAGTTATCATCGATATTAGAAATTATTATGCAAGCACATTTACTAATAATAATTCATATATTTTAAAAAATGGTTTTGAAAAAGGTTAGCCTTTTTAATAGAAAACAATGTTAATTTTTCTAACAACCTAAATTTATTATATAAATTTTGAATACAATAATTTAATTTACAAAAAGATATTAGATAAATACATTAATGATGAATTTTAATAGCTAGAGATTATTATTCAAGTACATTTAGTAACAACAACCATCATATGTTTCTAGAGCTATTCAAATATGATATTTTAGAAAAGGTGGATAGATAATCATGTCCTTTTATTTCACTCATTCAAGATATTATAATTTATGTTCATTATACCTATGAGAATACTGTAAAAGGGAGATTAATAAGGTGTGTAATCTAATTTTAAAATGGATGGGTATGATGTAATTAAGATACCTAAAAAATGATCTAAAAAGAATCATTATATAATTTGTCATCTATTTTTGTATTTTTTTGGTAGGAAAAATGGAGTCATTGGCTCATATGGTCCATTTTAGGGGGGGCGGGTTATTTTAGCAATTTTTGGTCTAGAATCTTGTTAATCCTATTTGAGGTTGTAAATGTTTGTTTTTAGATCAAAATTTTTCAAACATTGTTCTCATCCTATCATCGTTGTTCTACACATTCATTTCTTTCCAATGATGTGAAGATCACCTCAATAGAGTCATTTTGTGGATGTTATGCATCCCACAAGTTGACCAATCATGTGACCACCATAATACAAAGTGGATGTTAAATCAACTAAGATTACTCAAAATTGTGGAGCTAGTGATTTGTGGACTTTCAAGAATATTATAACGCTCCCAAAACCCTAACATTAATTAGGGGTTGATGCATGCAAAAATAAAACCAAACTCTACACAATTATAAGGATATTTTAAATATTGGATTGGTGGATAGGAAGAAGTTCCATTCTTATTGTATTATGTATTGAACCATAGTTGAATGGAGCATATGGGAGTGGGGTGTTGTAACAAAATATAGGAAGTACAGGATCTTGTAGTAGCCATATTGGTTGCAATCTCCATGGAAACTCTGTGGTGAGTGCCCCTTTCTTTGCATTTGCATTCCATAACTAAGAAGAAAAGAGTGAAACATAAGCCTCACTTTCTAACTAGGTTTTTCATGTATGGGGTTTCCTGAGGTACAATTTGTGTTCATTGTGTGGATGGTGTGTTATTTGCTCAGCTTATTTTATTAGTTTTGGGTATTTTCAATATTTTCATGCATTGAGTGAGTAACATTTAATTTGAATTTTAAGTTACAAAGCACTACATAATAGTGGAGTGTAAAAACTTGTAAGGTATGTTGTGACAATTTGCTCTAGTGGAATATCCACAATAGTTTATAGATCATATTGGCATAAGAGCAACTTTCTTTGGGGATTTTGGTAGAAGATGCAAGATCTAGGAATTTGTGTAAAGTCTAAAAACCTTAGCCATGGAAAATGAGTACAATAACAATTCATTGGGTGTGTTAGAAAAGATATTTTTAAAGCTAGAAGCAAGGGTCACTAACATCTCTCACAACATGGCCATCCTTGCGGTAGATCTAAAGAACAAGTTTCGACCTTTCAAAGATTTCCATGGCTCTAACTCAGAAGCAATGTAAGACAAGAAATCTGGAGATATAAAAGAAAAAAGAAAAAAGAGTTGAAAAAAGGGTGAAAGGGAAAAAACACCAAGTTCTAGTGCCTTTGTTTCTTCGTAATATTTATTTAAATCTGAACCGAAATTGGACATCAAGGCCCATCATGATTGGCTCTCTTAAGTTGAATTAATGGTTGCAATAGTAGAATTTACTTCAATGTTCATTACACAACATAAGAACAAAAAATTAATTTGCTCGACTATGGAAGGTCATGCCCAAACTTGCTAGGAAAGTTACATGGAGACACTTAAGCTAGAGGTCGATCTCCTATTAACTAAGTTGGGGATGTTTAAAACCCTCATTAATTCTTAGTTCTACTCTATTAGTATGGAGAGGTCCAATGGATCCTTTGGAATTACTTATGACAAAAGAAAGGGAAAAATATGTAAGATTACACTATCGAGTTTAAAAGAATAGCCATTGTGTTGGGTAAATCTCCTAGTAACTTGAATATAATCATCAAATATTTGGGTGGTTTGCATAGTCATTTATAAAGGTGTGTGATGATCTTTACAACTAGGCTAGTTTATCATGCCTATGTGTAAGCATGGTATGTAGAGAAAATGTGTAAGAATAAAGGGCATCCAAGTGGTTTCATGCATATTACCAAGATGCTTCTAAGGAGAGAAAGAATAAGTGGAAACAAAATGAAAAGAAATCAACAACCATTGCATTAGTGTAAGGATCAAAACAACCATTATGATTGTTGTCATATCAATGGTTGCACCAAATACAAATGTTGGGAGCTACATCCAAAGCTAAATCTAAAGAACCATAAGAAGGATGCAAATAAGAAGAACATTTTAGCCACAGATTCATACAACTATGTAGAGAAAAATGTAGATGTAGATGAAATGATGATTTCGGCTATATTGCAAAAGGAGGTGAATCTCAATAGGTTTCATCCCAAGGTAAAAAATAAGATGGATAATCTATTCCATATTATGGTCCAAGTAAAAAATACAAAGGTTGATGCTCTATTTGATTTTGGTTCATTGGCCAACCTCATAATAGAAGACTTGGTCAACAATATTGGATATGAATTTCATGGCCATCCTCACCTATATCCATTGGTATTACTAAATAAGAATGCAGAGCTAAGGGTAACCAAGCAATGTACGATAAAAAAATTTATAATTTCAAACCATATCAATGAATTGGAGGTAGAAGAAGTACCACTTGATGTGTGTGGTGTAGCGTTTGGAAGCCCCATACATGTTCATGTGGAGACCAAACTAGTACTTAATCAAGGATAAGAATTCCTTCATTCGTACTAATGATGTACTTGAATTTTTGGTCTGAAATTTTTAAACAAGAAAAAATGGATGCAGTGCTTCCGAAAATCTCCCTTCATATCAATGACATTTATTGCATAATTCTCAAATGTGAATGTCCTTCATCATTAATGAACAAAGGTAAATCCAAGATATATACAATAAGCTCCAGCCAAGTAAAGGAATTAATCAATTCAAATAGAAAGCTTGTATTACATTTCTTTAGAGATAACCAACTAGGATATTAATCAATAAAAGTAAAGGCATCTCTAGAGGGATGTACTAAAAATCATAAATGTTACTTGAGATCTTGTAAGTGTACATAGAAGTATTATAGGAGCATCAAGTGTTATCGCCGAAGAGGGAATTTCAACATGAGAAATGGATGTTTCTTGAATCCCCATTATGAAACATTAGATATTAGATACTAGTTGTCTTAGAAGTAGATGGAGTGAGAAAAGTTGTAGAAGTGATTGGTGTTATAGGCCATTTTGTCACATATGGTCAATAGGCCTACAAACCGGATCAATCACCATCCGCGAACATGTTGTCATCATCCCTACACAAATCCCTAAGCATGAACTTTCCAAATAAGTGAGTTTATGGGTTTAACTACTTCAAATCAGAGCTTTTAAGACCCAATGCACTCTGCCCCTTTAGAGACATGCATTCAATAGCAGGTTGCTCCTTTATGCACCAACGATGATCAACAACAATTTACTCCTTATTGGGGGTGCGCTGATTCTAGATATTCAGGAAAATTAAAAAGGATCCCAAAGCTTCCTCCTCTAAAATCTTCCAGGAATTGTTTTAACCATTTACCTTGGATAAGAAGCTCGAATCCTATCTAATCCTACCTTGGATATTTCACCTCTTATCCCTTGAGCTCATCCTCCCATATTAAGTGGATCTCAATCCTATATTGATAAATGGATAAGAATTCCTAAACTACCATCCCTCTCCTATAAATTTACTTCCATCTAGAACATCAGGGTTGGATTTTGGAGACTGACCATGCCTTCGTGTTGCTGACTTGAATATAAGAGAATCATCATCTTCATGCATTAGGATGACATTGAGGTGTGCTTTATGACAAGGAAAGACAAGTAAACTTGGGGAGATCTCTACAAGATCAATTATTATTCTTGGTTGTAAACTCTCTCCTATTTATATTAATACAAAGAGTATATTATTTTCATATATGTTTTGTGTTACATTTACATTCATGTATTTCAATGCCTCACTAATTAATTGAATTATGCTACATAGATGTTATTGATTTTTGGCTTGTTGTGATTGTATGTGCGGGTTCTAATTATAGCAATCAAAGCTACGATTGGATCTTACAAGCTAAGAGGAAAGTGAAGGTTACGACAAATCCCAAGTAAGCCTCTTTCCCATTATTCAATTTTTATGAGGGAAACTTTATATTCTTTTCTTTCTGTTGTTCTAGACGAGTCCACTAGGTCTAGGGAAGATACTTTTGTTCGCAATTGTAAATTCTGCATAAAAAATGGCAACCATATTGGGGATTATTTCTTTCTGTTAGTGGTTTCCTTGACCTTAGCCCTTGTTTTACCTCTTGAACATACCTCCATTTCCTCACTCAGTTTTGGATTGACCCTAGGAAGACCTTTCTCTGAGCTTGGATTGATTTTGGAGACAGAGCATTGCAACACATCCTAGCCTTCTTTTCACCTGCGCTGTAGAGCTCTGGTGTCATTTCTACACATGTTGCAGAGTATTGGTACCCTTTCTACACCTGTGCTGGCCCCTGTTAGATGCAAAAAATTATGTTTTGTGCCTCGCTCTCTAATTTTCTTGGTTCCAACTGGTTTCCCTTCTTTCCCTGAATGTGTCTTGGTCTTTGAAAAACCTTCATTTTCTTTTCTTTTGGTTTTTATAGCCTTTGATAAGGTTTTTTTTTTTTTTTTCTTTGTTCTTGTCAATTAGATCGTTAGAAAACTATTTCTTAATCATTGATTGTTTGAAGGAATTGTTATTACAATCATCAATCTGTATAGTTTCTTTTATCAGTGATTTAGTAAGTCTTAGTTTTCATTTCATTTAAAGATTAAGTTGATTGAACATAAAAATCTCGTGCATTTTGCATTGCATTTAGGGTTTTGTGTCTAAAATTGGAAATTTGAACAATTTCATTAGGCGAATATATTTATCAAATCTTGTTTGTTGCATCATGTATGTTGCATTACTCTTTGTTCTGTTCCCTCCCATACATAGATTTTGATTTAAAAGAAGATTTCATTTTTCATGCTAAACTGCATCTTTAGGATATTCAAGTGAAATTCATGGTGAGCCTTGAAAATTGAAACATAATTCAAGATAAACTTTAAAATTTATTAAATCAATCTTAAGGAGAATTTGAAACATTAACGCAAACATCTAGAGGTCTAGGCTAGAGATGTGTTCTAACGTCTATAAACATAGGAGTTGTTGTTTTTCCAGTGTTACATTTCGGGGGTGATATTTTGTTCCATGTACGTAAGTGTATCAGACTGTTCTCCATGTACCTTCAGGTATATTGGATGGAGCTCCATGCATGAAAATTATACGGGAACACTCTCATCATACAGTTACACATTAGACAATACTAACACAAACTACACTTCCACGTACCGTCAAGTATATTTTGGAATGCCACCATAAGTTGCTATCTTTACCTTGGGTAACTGAGTTTGCCACCTTGTATATTGTGAAACACTAAAAACAACATTTGGGGAGATTTCCTTCCAATACATAAATCCTTGGTTCTCTAAGGTGGTATATTGTAGTTCACAGTTGCTTGGTAAGCCTTTATGCCTAGATTACCCTGTTTGATTAATTTTTTTTGTTAAATTTTAAAATTTATCAAATCAAAGTGAAAGAATAACACCCTACACTGTTGTTTGCATAGAATAAAAAAGCCTCCTCTTCCACTTAAGGAAACCCCTGGTCATCATTAGGAACAAAAAAGATGCAGACTATTGAATGTTGGAAAATGTAACTATGATTGGTCTTCAATAATGTACTTGAGTCATTATGTAATGTACTTGTCAAAAGGATAGAGAAAATAATTTGTACTATTATTATTGTGATTTGTTAAAGCAAGGGTTTCATGCTTGGGTCAACATGTTTTAGGTTGAATTCCCCATTGAGGACTTCTAGGATTTATTACGAGTCTATAGAGTTATTGTACATTTAAAGAGACCCTTCTTGATCTAGGTGGATATTGGTAGCCACCCGCCTATTCCACATAAAACCCCAGTCAGTTTCATTTGTTTCCTTAATTGTAGCATAGTTTACTATTTTTGGCAGTTTTTCAAGTCTTGAACTTACGGAGCCATTTTGAGGCCCTAAACAACGTTTTTGGCAAAATAGCAATCGATGATTACTATGGTAATCACATCAGAAACTGTATTTCTTGGAGAGATATTTCCACTGAGGTATCATACATGTCAAATGGAGATAATATGACCAAGTTACTTCCCCGAGAAGTTGGCTACCCAGCTAACCCCAACGGGGCCTATTAACTCTTGGTGTTACATCTCCTCGGGTTAGGGTTTTGGTTGTTTAGGATTTTATCTTATTGTTCAATAATAAAAAGGCCCTTGAACCTCATTGTAACTTAGTTCAAAGGCATGTAGCCACCACATCTCTTCTCAAAGATAAGCCACCATCACCCGAGCTATCTTATTTCCATTTTGTTTATAAGCATAGTTCAATATTTTTATATTAATGCAATGAAGTGTTTTTCTGTTGCATCTCTACGTTTATGATTATATATGTAAGTTGTTGTGTTCATGTTTAAGTTCAAATCAATGGTATCAGAGTGGTCTACTATTTCTTTGTTTTTCTTTGCATGTCCCCAACGAGGTTAGGGTATAAGGAGTTAGGGTTTGATCTGGTTGAACCATTACGGGATCATCCTCACAAAACCCGAAGACCTCCCATGGAGGAAGAAAATAAAGACAAGGGGGTAGGAGATCCTTTCAAAATGTTGCTCAAGGAAGCCCTCGAGCGACAGAGGGCGTGATGATGGATAAATTTTCCCATATCCTTCGACGACTACACACAGACAATACATCTTCATCTAGCAAACACTCTGGAGGTGCCACTCCTTTTAAGGTACAAGTTAACTTCAATATTCCCATATTTTAGGGCCTGATAGATGCAGACGCCATAGATAAATGGTTAAATCTATTAGAAGGATATTTTTTAGTTCATGACTTTTCCAATTGGGAAAATATTACATTTGCACTTCTGAAAGCTGCCCCACATGTCAAGGACTAGTGGGAAACCTATCGTGAACAAAAGAATGAGAGTGAACCCTCGTTTTCTTCAGCTGCACCCACTTGGAATTCTTTCTGAGATGCCATCAGGGAACAATATTACCCTATTGGGAGCTATGAAGATAAATACATAAAGTGGACCACGCTACGATAGGGAATGGACCAAGATGTGCCAAAAGTTCACAAATACTTTCCATACCCTTCGCACGAAGTTGGGTATCAAGGATATTGAGCAACATTTGGTGCTCAAGTATCGTGACTATCTACACAAGTACATCCAGGACAAGAGGGAGTTCTTGGACATTTCCTCTCTTGACACGGCGTATCAGTACTCTCTAAAGATTGATTAAAAGTTTAAATAAAAGAAGTGGGACTTTGGATTTGTGAATCCAAAGAAAGGAAACGGTGCCCCCAAACCACAGAATAACGGACCAAGCCAACGTGGGGCTACCCAGGATAGCCCGTCGAAGCACAAGCAAAGAAAAACACCATGAAGATGAAGAAGGACACAAGAAAGTCGTGTGAGTACCATAAGATCTCCACTCACAATACAAGTGAGGATTGGACCAAGCAGTCATTGGTTGTTAAGACAAAGGCTTCCAAATCAAATGTAGGTTCTAACTCTAAATCAGAACCTGATAAGCGATCTAAAAAGGGAAGTAGATCATTGATGTGGAGCCCAGTGCCACCATGGCCACCACAAAGATCCAGAATATTGAGCCTGGAGATCCACAGGAGGGGGAAGCCTCTTCCACTCACAAATGTGGGTGAAGGGTTCTCTACTGCAGTTCATTGTCGATAGTGGGAGCCAAAAGAACCTCATTTCAGCAGAATTCATGAAGCAGCTGGGCCTAAACACTACAGCACATCCACAGTCATACACCATGAGGTGGCTTAACCAAGGATGATATCTTCGCGTGAGCCAGTAGTGTCGCCTTCCTTACAATATCAAGCCCTTCACGAATGAGGTATTGTGTGACATTGCTCCTCTTGAATTATCTGATGTATTATTAGGACAATCATACTTGTGGAAGCAACATGTTGTATATGATTCTAAACCTCGCTCTCTGATTATTACTTTGGATAATAAGTTGTACATGATACTGGAGGTAGCCCCGCCTACCGTCGTCCCTTTTATCATTACAAAGCAATGCAGTAAGATCATTTCCTAGACCAGGAAATTTGTTTTCCTTATGATTCACCCCTAAGGCAAGAAGAAAGTTGTGGCCATGACTTCCAAGCAGGGCTCCTCTACACAACAACAACAGATGGACAAGGTCGTGGAGGAGTACAGGGATATTTTCGCCTCACCCATAGGGATACCTCTACACTATCAGGTCAAGCAATCCATTGATCTTACCCCGGGCGTATCACTGCCCAATGGACCGATCTATCGATGCTCTGTTATGGAGAATTATGAGATCAAGAGGCAGATTCATGAACTATCGCAGAAAGGCCACATCAGGCCAAGCTCATCACCCTGCAGGAGCCCGATTGTATTGGTACAGAAGAAGGATGGGATCTGGAGGCTCTGTATTGATTATCAGGCGCTAAACAAGGTCCCTGTCTAGAATAGGTACCCAATCCCATGGATTGATGAGCTTCTGGACTACCTTAAGGGGGTCAAATATTTCAGCAAGATTGACTTGAAGTCAAGTTATCACCAGGTGCCTATCAAACCCTACGATGTGTGAAAGACCGCCTTCAAATCTAAGGAGGGCCTTTTTGAGTGGTTGTTCATGACGTTTGGATTGATGAACGCCCCTGTAATCTTCATGAGACTGATGGACAAAATCTTGTGGCCCTTGACCAATGCATTCGTGGTGTTGTATTTAGATAACATCTTGATCTTCAACCAGAGTTGGGAAGAACACCTCCATCATATTCGAAAGGTCCTTCAAACCCTTCGACAACACAATTTGTGTGCTAACTTGGAGAAATGCATCTTTGGCCTAACCCAGGTTCAATATCTGGGGTACATCATTGATGAGTAGGGTGTATTGTGGACCCATCCAAGATACAAGTCATTTAGGATTGGCCAGCCTCAACCACTCTAATAGAGCTCTGCAGCTTTTTGGGACTCGCCACTTTCTACCATAGGTTCATGTTGGGGTTCTCTCATATCACTTGGCCTTTAATTCAAGTCACCAAGGGAGGAGAAAAAGCAAATTTCTTTTGGTCAGAAACCCAACAACGAGAATTCTCTAAGTTCAAGAATCACCTCTATTCTATACCAGTTCTCACATTACCATACCGGCAACAACCATTTGAGATTGAGACAAATGCCTCTGGCTATGCTATTTGTGCGGTTATTACTCAACATGGGAACCCAATGGCTTACCATTGTGAGACAATTTCAGACACAGTCTGAAAGTACCCCAATTATGACAAAGAAATGTATTCCATTGTGTAGGTTTGTCGTCAATGGAAACATTACATTATGGGGAAGGAAACAATCATCCACACAGACCACCGACCTCTATAGTTCATACATACACAAGGGAAGTTGTAGGTACATTCAGGTACATTCGGCTCACATGCAGTTCGAAGCTGGAAGGGATAACAAATTCATTGAGCGCATTCAACACATCTGCCAACAGGTCCATGATATATTGGACAGAGCCAATGCTAAGTACAAGTAGCGCCATGATCAACATCGAGTGTCACACAAGTTCTAGGTGGGCGACAAAGTTTGGCTTCATTTGCAGAAGAAGCTCCGATATGGGCCATACACCATCACCAAGGCCATCAATGACAATGCCTTCGAGCTCAACATCACATCGTTCCTTGGTCTGCACCTAGTGTTCAATGTAGAGCGCCTTCGACCATACTTTCCACCATTGTTGGACACATCTGACATTATAGAACAACTCACACCAACATAACTCAATCTGGATTGCATGGAAAATGCTAGAACTGATGAGATCCTGGGCACATGGATCAAGAACACCTAGCAATACAGGATACAACTATATCGAGTTTTCAAAGTAGGCCAACTCCTTCACCAGTGCAAGTGGTTCACGAGGGACCAGGTTTAATAGAAATTTCCTCACCTCATGGAGGCTCTATATGCAATGGGAACCATTGCTTCCTAAGGGGGGAGGAATGATCTAGGTGGATATTGGTGGCCACTCGCCTATTCCACCTAGACTCCCCAGCCAGTTTCATTTGTTTCCTCAATTGTAGCACAATTTACTATTTTTAGCAATTTTTCGGGTCCTGAACTACTAGAGCTGTTTTGAGGCCCTAAACGATGTTCTTTGTCAAAATAGAAATAACTGATTTCCATATAAATGGCATCAAAAACTGTAGTCCTCAGAGAGATCTTTTCAACAAAGTATCATACGTATCAAACGGAGATAATATGACCAAGTTACAACCCTGGGAAGTTCGCTGCCCAACTAACCCCAACAAGGACCATAAACTCTTGGTGTTACATCTCCTCAGGTTAGGGTTTTGGTTGTTTAGGGTTTTCTCTTATTGTTCAATAATAAAAAGGCCCTTGAACCTCATTGTAATGCAGTTTAGAGGCATGTAGCCACCACATCTCTTCT